>OZ024757.1:13556001-13578501 GCA_964016885.1 Eledone cirrhosa | reverse complement strand
AATGGACATATAACGGAGGTGATGGTGGTGATGATGATGATGATGAGGATGATGATGATGATGATGATGTCCCAGGGCTGACCTAGGGCTAAACAGCGACTGATTGTTAATAAGTTCCTGGGAAACTGGTGCCAACCTCTTTTCTACAGAAAGTCAAACCAAATTCCTTGCCCTGCGTTCTGCTTCTCCCCATAACTGCAACTTACTGACACACACACACACACACACACATACTCTCTCTTTTTCTCCCTCTCTATGTATACCTCTTTCTCTCTTTTTGTCTCTGCTACCCATAACTGCAACATGCCGACTCCCTCTCTCTCTATATATATATACACACACACACACATATATATATCTTTATCTCTTTTCTCTCAGTCTGTCTCCTTTCTTCCCATAACTGCAAGGTTTTGACTTTCTTTCTCCACCCCACCTCACCCTCCAGTCACTCCCTCTCCTCCTACTCTCCTCCTCTGTCTCTATCTCTACATCTCTCCCCCTCCCTCTACTCACATGGTCACAGGAATAGGGAGAGAGAAAAAGAAACACATTCCTTTGCCCTTCTCCCACCCCCACCAGCACCCTCCAACAATTTCTTATCAGTTTCTTTTTTCACTTTTATTTGAATTCTTCTGAAATCTTGGGTTTGGTGGTGTTGTTGTTGCTGATGGTGGTGGTGGTGGTGGTGGTGGTGTCATTGTTTAGCCCCAGGTCAACCCTCTAACTGAGTAGACAAAGGATCAATAAGCAATCCATGACTTTCCAATCATTTTGTATAATATAGGGCTACAGTCTTAAGTGTATCTGTTCCTTTTTTTTAACCCTTTAGCATTCACATTACAAGCTGAAGCATATAGACAATATGCCCCCACACCCTCCCACTGCAAAGTGGTCGTGGAGGTGCCACGGCAAAAAAGCACCCAGCCCACACTGTAAAGTGGACGTGGAGGCGCCACGGAAAAAAAGCACCCAGTACTCGCTGTAGATGAGGTTGGTGTTAGGAAGGGCATCCAGCTGTAGAAATCAAGCCAGAATCAGTTCCTGTATGAGCAAGGCATGTCAGCCGACCAGACACTGCCCACAACAGGACAACCCATCTAACCCATGCTAGCATGGAAAAACGGACGTAAAACGGTGATGATGATTACTCTATACTACTGTATTTTCGCGGTAAAGGCTTTATTTCACATAATTATCTCACATAATATCAAATCTACGAGATTTTGATGTTATTTATTTTAAGAACAATACCTTAACATCAGTATGATGGTTACAGCTGGTTTGAACTGAAAGAGGTGAGAGAATTCTGGCCGGAGACAGCCGGTTTGAATTGAAAGAGGTGAGAGAATTCTGGCTGGATACAGCCGGTTTGAACTGAAAGAGGTGAGAGAATTCTGGCCGGATACAGCCGGTTTGAACTGAGAGAGGTGAGAGAATTCTGGCCGGATACAGCCGGTTTGAAATGAGAGAGGTGAGAGAATTCTGGCCGGATACAGCCGGTTTGAAATGAAAGAGGTGAGAGAATTCTGGCCAGATACAGCCGGTTTAAATGCTAAAAGTTTTTTTTTTTATTTGTTTCAAATGCCTGTTGAAACTTCATTCAATTTTGCAGATTTTCTTATGTAATGTTTCTATATATCTTTCAGATATTGTCTTGGTTTGATATCAACTAAACAGTCTCTAGAATTAGCCAACAAGGTGACTGCCGTGTCATTCTGCAGGTAAATACAGTCTTTTAGTCAATCATTTCACATCCAGTAAATGTTTTAGTCAGGGTGACACTACACTGACTGTATCAGAATTTGGTGTAACATTGAGAGTGACTCCAAAATGTAACATTCAATGTGACTCCATTGTGTAACATACAGTGTGACTATACAAGGTAACATATAACGTGGCTCCATAGTGTAACACTGAGTGTAGCTACACTAAAATCCAGTGTAACAGCATAAATTAACATTCAATGTAACTCCACAAATGTTACATACACTGTAACATTGTGTGTGACTTCACAATGTAACAATGTGACTACACAGTGTAACAGTCAGTGTCACAACACAGTGCAAAATGCAATGTGCTTCCACAATGCTACAATACAGTGTTACAAAACTGTAACAGTCAGTGTGACTACATCATGCAATATCCAGTGTGACTCCACAATGTAAGAATACAATGTTACATACAGTGTGTGGTGTAACAAAATTAAAATTGTAACAAAATAGTGTAACAAATCTGTAACAAAATAGTGTAACATAGAGTGTAACGTAATAGTGTACCTCACATATTTCACCATATTTATGTCTGTATCTCTTCAGGCGACGTCTTCCTGTGATGATGGTCCGCTGTCACATGGCAGAAAACTTGAAAACTGCAACAAAATTTATAGAGCAAGGACGTATCCTTTTAAATAAACAGCACCTCTTCTCTTTTTTAAATACATATATTTCTCATGAAAGACTTGGCCTAGAGGGTGTTGGAGTGACCAGTGGGGTGTATAGAGGGTGTTGGAGTGACCAGTGGGGTGTATAGAGTTGATAGAAGTGACCAGTGGGGTGTATAGAGTTGATAGGAGTGACCAGTGGGGTGTATAGAGGGTGTTGGAGTGACCAGTGGGGTGTATAGAGGGTGTTGGAGTGACCAGTGGGGTGTATAGAGGGTGTTGGAGTGACCAGTGGGGTGTATAGAGGGTGTTGGAGTGACCAGTGGGGTGTATAGAGGGTGTTGGAGTGACCAGTGGGGTGTATAGAGTTGATAGAAGTGACCAGTGGGGTGTATAGAGGGTGTTGGAGTGACCAGTGGGGTGTATAGAGTTGATAGAAGTGACCAGTGGGGTGTATAGAGGGTGTTGGAGTGACCAGTGGGGTGTATAGAGGGTGTTGGAGTGACCAGTGGGGTGTATAGAGTTGATAGAAGTGACCAGTGGGGTGTATAGAGTTGATAGGAGTGACCAGTGGGATGTATAAAGTTGATAGGAATGACCAGTGGGGTGTATATAAATGGAGTGACCAGTGGAGTGTATAGAGTTGATAGAAGTGACCAGTGGGGTGTATAGAGGGTGTTGGAGTGACCAGTGGGGTGTATAGAGGGTGTTGGAGTGACCAGTGGGGTGTATAGAGTTGATAGGAGTGACCAGTGGGGTGTATAAAGTTGATAGGAGTGACCAGTGGGGTGTATAGAGTTGATAGAAGTGACCAGTGGGGTGTATATAAATGGAGTGACCAGTGGGGTGTATAAAGTTGATAGGAGTGACCAGTGGGGGTGTATAGAGTTGATAGGAGTGACCAGTGGGGTGTATAGAGTTGATAGGAATGACCAGTGGGGTGTATATAAATGGAGTGACCAGTGGAGTGTATATAAATGGAGTGACCAGTGGAGTGTATATAAATGGAGTGACCAGTGGGGTGTATATAAATGGAGTGACCAGTGGAGTGTATATAAATGGAGTGACCAGTGGGGTGTATAGAGTTGATAGGAGTGACCAGTGGGGTGTATAGAGTTGATAGGAATGACCAGTGGGGTGTATATAAATGGAGTGACCAGTGGAGTGTATATAAATGGAGTGACCAGTGGAGTGTATATAAATGGAGTGACCAGTGGAGTGTATATAAATGGAGTGACCAGTGGGGTGTATATAAATGGAGTGACCAGTGGAGTGTATATAAATGGAGTGACCAGTGGAGTGTATATAAATGGAGTGACCAGTGGGGTGTATATAAATGGAGTGACCAGTGGAGTGTATATAAATGGAGTGACCAGTGGAGTGTATATAAATGGAGTGACCAGTGGAGTGTATATAAATGGAGTGACCAGTGGAGTGTATATAAATGGAGTGACCAGTGGGGTGTATATAAATGGAGTGACCAGTGGAGTGTATATAAATGGAGTGACCAGTGGAGTGTATATAAATGGAGTGACCAGTGGGGTGTATATAAATGGAGTGACCAGTGGAGTGTATATAAATGGAGTGACCAGTGGAGTGTATATAAATGGAGTGACCAGTGGAGTGTATATAAATGGAGTGACCAGTGGAGTGTATATAAATGGAGTGACCAGTGGGGTGTATATAAATGGAGTGACCAGTGGAGTGTATATAAATGGAGTGACCAGTGGAGTGTATATAAATGGAGTGACCAGTGGAGTGTATATAAATGGAGTGACCAGTGGGGTGTATATAAATGGAGTGACCAGTGGAGTGTATATAAATGGAGTGACCAGTGGGGTGTATATAAATGGAGTGACCAGTGGGGTGTATATAAATGGAGTGACCAGTGGGGTGTATATAAATGGAGTGACCAGTGGAGTGTATATAAATGGAGTGACCAGTGGGGTGTATATAAATGGAGTGACCAGTGGGGTGTATAAAGTTGATAGGAATGACCAGTGGGGTGTATATAAATGGAGTGACCAGTGGAGTGTATATAAATGGAGTGACCAGTGGGGTGTATATAAATGGAGTGACCAGTGGGGTGTATATAAATGGAGTGACCAGTGGGGTGTATAAAGTTGATAGGAATGACCAGTGGGGTGTATATAAATGGAGTGACCAGTGGAGTGTATATAAATGGAGTGACCAGTGGGGTGTATATAAATGGAGTGACCAGTGGGGTGTATAGAGTTGATAGGAGTGACCAGTGGGGTGTATATAAATGGAGTGACCAGTGGGGTGTATATAGATAGTGAGAGTGACCAGTGAGATATATGTATATAGTTGGTGAGAGTGACCCGTGGGGTGTATATCATCATCATCATCATTTTACGTCCACTTTTCCCTGCTTGCAAGGGTGGGACGGGAACTGATTCTGGCTTGATTTCTACAGCTGGATGCCCTTCCTAACACCAACCTCATTTACAGTGAGTGCTGGGTGTTTATTTGCCGTGGCACCTCCACGACCACTTTGCAGTGGAATGATAGGGACCCCAGTCCCTATCATCTCATTTCTACAGCTGAGTAAACTGGAGCAATGTGAAATAAAGTGCCTTGCTCAAGGAAACAACACATCACATATATATATATATATATATACATATATATATATATATGGTGAGAGTGACCAGTGAGATGTATATATATGGTGAGAGTGACCAGTGAGATATATATATATGGTGAGAGTGACCAGTGAGATGTATATACATGGTGAGAGTGACCAGTGAGATGTATATATATATATATGGTGAGAGTGACCAGTGAGATATATATATGGTGAGAGTGACCAGTGAGATGTATATACATGGTGAGAGTGACCAGTGAGATGTATATATATGGTGAGAGTGACCAGTGAAATGTATATATATGGTGAGAGTGACCAGTGAGATGTATATATATGGTGAGAGTGACCAGTGAAATGTATATATATGGTGAGAGTGACCAGTGAGATGTATATATATGGTGAGAGTGACCAGTGAGATGTATATATATGGTGAGAGTGACCAGTGAAATGTATATATATATGGTGAGTGACCAGTGAGATGTATATATATGGTGAGAGTGACCAGTGAGATGTATATATATGGTGAGAGTGACCAGTGAAATGTATATATATATGGAGAGTGACCAGTGAGATATATATATATGGTGAGAGTGACCAGTGAGATGTATATATATGGTGAGAGTGACCAGTGAGATGTATATATATGGTGAGAGTGACCAGTGAAATGTATATATATGGTGAGAGTGACCAGTGAGATGTATATAGATGGTGAGAGTGACCAGTGAGATGTATATATATATGGTGAGAGTGACCAGTGAGATGTATATATAGATGGTGAGAGTGACCAGTGAGATGTATATATATGGTGAGAGTGACCAGTGAGATGTATATATATATATATGGTGAGAGTGACCAGTGAGATGTATATATATATAGTGAGAGTGACCAGTGAGATGTATATATATGGTGAGAGTGACCAGTGAGATGTATATATATATGGTGAGAGTGACCAGTGAGATGTATATATATGGTGAGAGTGACCAGTGAGATATATAAATATGGTGAGAGTGACCAGTGAGATGTATATATATGGTGAGAGTGACCAGTGAGAAGTATATATATGGTGAGAGTGACCAGTGAAATGTATATATATATGGAGAGTGACCAGTGAGATATATATATATGGTGAGAGTGACCAGTGAGATGTATATATATGGTGAGAGTGACCAGTGAGATGTATATATATGGTGAGAGTGACCAGTGAAATGTATATATATATGGAGAGTGACCAGTGAGATGTATATATATATGGTGAGAGTGACCAGTGAGATGTATATATATGGTGAGAGTGACCAGTGAGATATATAAATATGGTGAGAGTGACCAGTGAGATGTATATATATGGTGAGAGTGACCAGTGAGAAGTATATATATGGTGAGAGTGACCAGTGAAATGTATATATATATGGAGAGTGACCAGTGAGATATATATATATGGTGAGAGTGACCAGTGAGATGTATATATATGGTGAGAGTGACCAGTGAGATGTATATATATGGTGAGAGTGACCAGTGAAATGTATATATATATGGTGAGTGACCAGTGAGATGTATATATATGGTGAGAGTGACCAGTGAAATGTATATATATGGTGAGAGTGACCAGTGAGATGTATATATATGGTGAGAGTGACCAGTGAGATGTATATATATATATATATATATGGTGAGAGTGACCAGTTAGATGTATATATATATATGGTGAGAGTGACCAGTGAGATGTATATATAGATGGTGAGAGTGACCAGTGAGATGTATATATATATGGTGAGAGTGACCAGTGAGATGTATATAGATGGTGAGAGTGACCAGTGAGATATATATATATATGGTGAGAGTGACCAGTGAGATGTATATATATGGTGAGAGTGACCAGTGAGATGTATATAGATGGTGAGAGTGACCAGTGAGATATATATATATGGTGAGAGTGACCAGTGAGATGTATATATATATATGGTGAGAGTGACCAGTGAGATGTATATATAGATGGTGAGAGTGACCAGTGAGATGTATATATATATGGTGAGTGACCAGTGAGATGTATATAGATGGTGAGAGTGAGCAGTGAGATGTATATATATGGTGAGAGTGACCAGTGAGATATATATATATATATATGGTGAGAGTGACCAGTTAGATGTATATATATATATGGTGAGAGTGACCAGTGAGATGTATATATATATATGGTGAGAGTGACCAGTGAGATGTATATATAGATGGTGAGAGTGACCAGTGAGATGTATATATATATGGTGAGTGACCAGTGAGATGTATATAGATGGTGAGAGTGAGCAGTGAGATGTATATATATGGTGAGAGTGACCAGTGAGATATATATATATATATATGGTGAGAGTGACCAGTTAGATGTATATATATATATGGTGAGAGTGACCAGTGAGATGTATATATAGATGGTGAGAGTGACCAGTGAGATGTATATATATATGGTGAGTGACCAGTGAGATGTATATAGATGGTGAGAGTGAGCAGTGAGATGTATATATATGGTGAGAGTGACCAGTGAGATATATATATATGGTGAGAGTGACCAGTGAGATGTATATATATGGTGAGAGTGACCAGTGAGATATATATAGATGGTGAGAGTGACCAGTGAGATGTATATATATATGGTGAGAGTGACCAGTGAGATGTATATATATGGTGAGAGTGACCAGTGAGATATATATAGATGGTGAGAGTGACCAGTGAGATGTATATATATATGGTGAGAGTGACCAGTGAGATGTATATATATATGGTGAGAGTGACCAGTTAGATGTATATATATATATATGGTGAGTGACCAGTGAGATGTATATATATGGTGAGAGTGACCAGTGAGATGTATATATATGGTGAGAGTGACCAGTGAGATATATATCTATATGGTGAGAGTGACCAGTGAGATATATATATATGGTGAGAGTGACCAGTGAGATGTATATATATGGTGAGAGTGACCAGTGAGATATATATATATATGGTGAGAGTGACCAGTGAGATGTGTATATATGGTGAGAGTGACCAGTGAGATGTATATATATGGTGAGAGTGACCAGTGAGATATATATATATGGTGAGAGTGACCAGTGAGATGTATATATATGGTGAGAGTGAGCAGTGAGATATATATATATGGTGAGTGACCAGTGAGATATATATATATGGTGAGAGTGACCAGTGAGATATATATATATATGGTGAGAGTGACCAGTGAGATGTATATATATGGTGAGAGTGACCAGTGAGATATATATATATGGTGAGAGTGACCAGTGAGATGTATATATATGGTGAGAGTGACCAGTGAGATATATATATATGGTGAGAGTGACCAGTGAGATGTATATATATGGTGAGAGTGAGCAGTGAGATATATATATATGGTGAGAGTGACCAGTGAGATGTATATATATGGTGAGAGTGACCAGTGAGAAGTATATATATATATGGTGAGAGTGACCAGTGAGATGTATAGATATCTATATGGTGAGAGTGACCAGTGAGATATATATATATGGTGAGAGTGACCAGTGAGATATATATATATGGTGAGAGTGACCAGTGAGATGTATATAGATTGTGAGAGTGACCAGTGAGATGTATATATATGGTGAGAGTGACCAGTGAGATGTATATATATGGTGAGAGTGACCAGTGAGATGTATATATAGTGAGATGTATATATATATATATATATATGGTGAGAGTCACCAGTGAGATGTTTATATATATATATGGTGAGAGTGACCAGTGAGATGTATATATATATGGTGAGAGTGACCAGTGAGATGTATATATATGGTGAGAGTGACCAGTGAAATGTATATATATATGGTGAGAGTGACCAGTGAGATGTATATATATGGTGAGAGTGACCAGTGAAATGTATATATATGGTGAGAGTGACCAGTGAGATGTATATATATGGTGAGAGTGACCAGTGAGATGTATATATATATGGTGAGAGTGACCAGTGAGATGTATATAGATGGTGAGAGTGACCAGTGAGATGTATATATATCTATATGGTGAGAGTGACCAGTGAGATGTATATATATATGGTGAGAGTGACCAGTGAGATGTATATATATGGTGAGAGTGACCAGTGAGATATATATATATGGTGAGAGTGACCAGTGAGATGTATATATATCTATATGGTGAGAGTGACCAGTGAGATGTATATATATATGGTGAGAGTGACCAGTGAGATATATATATATGGTGAGAGTGACCAGTGAGATGTATATATATGGTGAGAGTGACCAGTGAGATGTATATATATGGTGAGAGTGACCAGTGAGATGTATATATATATATATATATATGGTGAGAGTGACCAGTTAGATGTATATATATATATGGTGAGAGTGACCAGTGAGATGTATATATATGGTGAGAGTGACCAGTGAGATGTATATATATGGTGAGAGTGACCAGTGAGATGTATATATATATGGTGAGAGTGACCAGTGAGATGTATATATATGGTGAGAGTGACCAGTGAGATGTATATATATATGGTGAGAGTGACCAGTGAGATGTATATATATGGTGAGAATGACCAGTGAGATATATAAATATGGTGAGAGTGACCAGTGAGATGTATATATATGGTGAGAGTGACCAGTGAGATGTATATATATATATATGGTGAGAGTGACCAGTGAGATGTATATATATGGTGAGAGTGACCAGTGAAATGTATATATATATGGAGAGTGACCAGTGAGATATATATATATGGTGAGAGTGACCAGTGAGATGTATATATATGGTGAGAGTGACCAGTGAGATGTATATATATGGTGAGAGTGACCAGTGAAATGTATATATATATGGTGAGTGACCAGTGAGATGTATATATATGGTGAGAGTGACCAGTGAAATGTATATATATGGTGAGAGTGACCAGTGAGATGTATATATATGGTGAGAGTGACCAGTGAGATGTATATATATGGTGAGAGTGACCAGTGAGATGTATATATATGGTGAGAGTGACCAGTGAGATGTATATATATATATATATATATATGGTGAGAGTGACCAGTTAGATGTATATATATATATGGTGAGAGTGACCAGTGAGATGTATATATAGATGGTGAGAGTGACCAGTGAGATGTATATATATATGGTGAGAGTGACCAGTGAGATGTATATAGATGGTGAGAGTGACCAGTGAGATGTATATATATGGTGAGAGTGACCAGTGAGATGTATATATATATATATGGTGAGAGTGACCAGTGAGATGTATATATATATGGTGAGAGTGACCAGTGAGATGTATATATATGGTGAGAGTGACCAGTGAGATGTATATATAGATGGTGAGAGTGACCAGTGAGATGTATATATATGGTGAGAGTGACCAGTGAGATGTATATATATATGGTGAGAGTGACCAGTGAGATGTATATATATGGTGAGAGTGACCAGTGAGATATATAAATATGGTGAGAGTGACCAGTGAGATGTATATATATGGTGAGAGTGAGCAGTGAGATATATATATATGGTGAGAGTGACCAGTGAGATGTATATATATGGTGAGAGTGACCAGTGAGATATATAAATATGGTGAGAGTGACCAGTGAGATGTATATATATGGTGAGAGTGAGCAGTGAGATATATATATATGGTGAGAGTGACCAGTGAGATGTATATATATGGTGAGAGTGACCAGTGAGATATATATATATGGTGAGAGTGACCAGTGAAATGTATATATATATGGAGAGTGACCAGTGAGATATATATATATGGTGAGAGTGACCAGTGAGATGTATATATATGGTGAGAGTGACCAGTGAGATGTATATATATGGTGAGAGTGACCAGTGAAATGTATATATATATGGTGAGTGACCAGTGAGATGTATATATATGGTGAGAGTGACCAGTGAAATGTATATATATGGTGAGAGTGACCAGTGAGATATATATATATGGTGAGAGTGACCAGTGAGATGTATATAGATGGTGAGAGTGACCAGTGAGATGTATATATATCTATATGGTGAGAGTGACCAGTGAGATGTATATATATATGGTGAGAGTGACCAGTGAGATGTATATATATGGTGAGAGTGACCAGTGAGATATATATATATGGTGAGAGTGACCAGTGAGATGTATATATATGGTGAGAGTGACCAGTGAGATGTATATATATGGTGAGAGTGACCAGTGAAATGTATATATATATGGTGAGAGTGACCAGTGAGATGTATATATATGGTGAGAGTGACCAGTGAAATGTATATATATATGGTGAGAGTGACCAGTGAGATGTATATATATATGGTGAGAGTGACCAGTGAGATGTATATATATGGTGAGAGTGACCAGTGAGATGTATATATATGGTGGAGTGACCAATTAGATGTATATATATGGTGAGAGTGACCAGTGAAATGTATATATATATGGAGAGTGACCAGTGAGATATATATATATGGTGAGAGTGACCAGTGAGATGTATATATAGATGGTGAGAGTGACCAGTGAGATGTATATATATATGGTGAGAGTGACCAGTGAGATGTATATATATGGTGAGAGTGACCAGTGAGATGTATATATAGATGGTGAGAGTGACCAGTGAGATGTATATATATATGGTGAGAGTGACCAGTGAGATGTATATAGATGGTGAGAGTGACCAGTGAGATGTATATAGATGGTGAGAGTGACCAGTGAGATGTATATATATGGTGAG
Source organism: Eledone cirrhosa (assembly GCA_964016885.1). Classification (NCBI taxonomy): domain Eukaryota; kingdom Metazoa; phylum Mollusca; class Cephalopoda; order Octopoda; family Eledonidae; genus Eledone; species Eledone cirrhosa. The sequence continues at coordinate 13,566,770 of OZ024757.1, read as the reverse complement.
AGTGACCAGTGAGATATATATATATGGTGAGAGTGACCAGTGAAATGTATATATATATGGTGAGAGTGACCAGTGAGATGTATATATATGGTGAGAGTGACCAGTGAAATGTATATATAGATGGTGAGAGTGACCAGTGAGATGTATATATATATGGTGAGAGTGACCAGTGTGATGTATATATATATATATGGTGAGAGTGACCAGTGAGATGTATATATATATGGTGAGAGTGACCAGTGAGATGTATATATATGGTGAGAGTGACCAGTGAAATGTATATATATATGGTGAGTGACCAGTGAGATGTATATATATGGTGAGAGTGACCAGTGAAATGTATATATATGGTGAGAGTGACCAGTGAGATATATATATATGGTGACAGTGACCAGTGAGATGTATATATATGGTGAGAGTGACCAGTGAGATGTATATATATGGTGAGAGTGACCAGTGAGATATATATATATGGTGACAGTGACCAGTGAGATGTATATATATGGTGAGAGTGACCAGTGAGATGTATATATATATATATATATATGGTGAGAGTGACCAGTTAGATGTATATATATATATATGGTGAGTGACCAGTGAGATGTATATATATGGTGAGAGTGACCAGTTAGATGTATATATATCTATATGGTGAGAGTGACCAGTGAGATATATATATATGGTGAGAGTGACCAGTGAGATGTATATATATGGTGAGAGTGACCAGTGAGATATATATATATATGGTGAGAGTGACCAGTGAGATGTGTATATATGGTGAGAGTGACCAGTGAGATGTATATATATGGTGAGAGTGACCAGTGAGATATATATATATGGTGAGAGTGACCAGTGAGATGTATATATATGGTGAGAGTGAGCAGTGAGATATATATATATGGTGAGTGACCAGTGAGATGTATATATATGGTGAGAGTGACCAGTGAGATATATATATATATGGTGAGAGTGACCAGTGAGATGTATATATATGGTGAGAGTGACCAGTGAGATATATATATATGGTGAGAGTGACCAGTGAGATGTATATATATGGTGAGAGTGACCAGTGAGATATATATATATGGTGAGAGTGACCAGTGAGATGTATATATATGGTGAGAGTGACCAGTGAGATGTATATATATGGTGAGAGTGACCAGTGAGATGTATATATATGGTGAGAGTGACCAGTGAGATGTATATATAGTGAGATGTATATATATATATATATATATGGTGAGAGTCACCAGTGAGATGTTTATATATATATATGGTGAGAGTGACCAGTGAGATGTATATATATATGGTGAGAGTGACCAGTGAGATGTATATATATGGTGAGAGTGACCAGTGAAATGTATATATATATGGTGAGAGTGACCAGTGAGATGTATATATATGGTGAGAGTGACCAGTGAAATGTATATATATGGTGAGAGTGACCAGTGAGATGTATATATATGGTGAGAGTGACCAGTGAGATGTATATATATATGGTGAGAGTGACCAGTGAGATGTATATAGATGGTGAGAGTGACCAGTGAGATGTATATATATCTATATGGTGAGAGTGACCAGTGAGATGTATATATATATGGTGAGAGTGACCAGTGAGATGTATATATATGGTGAGAGTGACCAGTGAGATATATATATATGGTGAGAGTGACCAGTGAGATGTATATATATCTATATGGTGAGAGTGACCAGTGAGATGTATATATATATGGTGAGAGTGACCAGTGAGATATATATATATGGTGAGAGTGACCAGTGAGATGTATATATATGGTGAGAGTGACCAGTGAGATGTATATATATGGTGAGAGTGACCAGTGAGATGTATATATATATATATATATATGGTGAGAGTGACCAGTTAGATGTATATATATATATGGTGAGAGTGACCAGTGAGATGTATATATATGGTGAGAGTGACCAGTGAGATGTATATATATGGTGAGAGTGACCAGTGAGATGTATATATATATGGTGAGAGTGACCAGTGAGATGTATATATATGGTGAGAGTGACCAGTGAGATGTATATATATATGGTGAGAGTGACCAGTGAGATGTATATATATGGTGAGAATGACCAGTGAGATATATAAATATGGTGAGAGTGACCAGTGAGATGTATATATATGGTGAGAGTGACCAGTGAGATGTATATATATATATATGGTGAGAGTGACCAGTGAGATGTATATATATGGTGAGAGTGACCAGTGAAATGTATATATATATGGAGAGTGACCAGTGAGATATATATATATGGTGAGAGTGACCAGTGAGATGTATATATATGGTGAGAGTGACCAGTGAGATGTATATATATGGTGAGAGTGACCAGTGAAATGTATATATATATGGTGAGTGACCAGTGAGATGTATATATATGGTGAGAGTGACCAGTGAAATGTATATATATGGTGAGAGTGACCAGTGAGATGTATATATATGGTGAGAGTGACCAGTGAGATGTATATATATGGTGAGAGTGACCAGTGAGATGTATATATATGGTGAGAGTGACCAGTGAGATGTATATATATATATATATATATGGTGAGAGTGACCAGTGAGATGTATATATAGATGGTGAGAGTGACCAGTGAGATGTATATATATGGTGAGAGTGACCAGTGAGATGTATATATATATATATGGTGAGAGTGACCAGTGAGATGTATATAGATGGTGAGAGTGACCAGTGAGATGTATATATATGGTGAGAGTGACCAGTGAGATGTATATAGATGGTGAGAGTGACCAGTGAGATGTATATATATATATATGGTGAGAGTGACCAGTGAGATGTATATATATATGGTGAGAGTGACCAGTGAGATGTATATATATGGTGAGAGTGACCAGTGAGATGTATATATAGATGGTGAGAGTGACCAGTGAGATGTATATATATGGTGAGAGTGACCAGTGAGATGTATATATATATGGTGAGAGTGACCAGTGAGATGTATATATATGGTGAGAGTGACCAGTGAGATATATAAATATGGTGAGAGTGACCAGTGAGATGTATATATATGGTGAGAGTGAGCAGTGAGATATATATATATGGTGAGAGTGACCAGTGAGATGTATATATATGGTGAGAGTGACCAGTGAAATGTATATATATATGGAGAGTGACCAGTGAGATATATATATATGGTGAGAGTGACCAGTGAGATGTATATATATGGTGAGAGTGACCAGTGAAATGTATATATATATGGTGAGTGACCAGTGAGATGTATATATATGGTGAGAGTGACCAGTGAAATGTATATATATGGTGAGAGTGACCAGTGAGATGTATATATATGGTGAGAGTGACCAGTGAGATGTATATATATGGTGAGAGTGACCAGTGAGATGTATATATATGGTGAGAGTGACCAGTGAGATGTATATATATATATATATATATATGGTGAGAGTGACCAGTTAGATGTATATATATATATGGTGAGAGTGACCAGTGAGATGTATATATATGGTGAGAGTGACCAGTGAGATGTATATATATATATATATATATATGGTGAGAGTGACCAGTTAGATGTATATATATAGATGGTGAGAGTGACCAGTGAGATGTATATATATATGGTGAGAGTGACCAGTGAGATGTATATAGATGGTGAGAGTGACCAGTGAGATGTATATATATGGTGAGAGTGACCAGTGAGATGTATATATATATATATGGTGAGAGTGACCAGTGAGATGTATATATATATGGTGAGAGTGACCAGTGAGATGTATATATATGGTGAGAGTGACCAGTGAGATGTATATATATGGTGAGAGTGACCAGTGAGATATATATATATGGTGAGAGTGACCAGTGAGATGTATATATATGGTGAGAGTGAGCAGTGAGATATATATATATGGTGAGAGTGACCAGTGAGATGTATATATATGGTGAGAGTGACCAGTGAGATATATATATATGGTGAGAGTGACCAGTGAGATGTATATATATGGTGAGAGTGAGCAGTGAGATATATATATATGGTGAGAGTGACCAGTGAGATGTATATATATGGTGAGAGTGACCAGTGAAATGTATATATATGGTGAGAGTGACCAGTGAGAAGTATATATATATATGGTGAGAGTGACCAGTGAGATGTATATATATCTATATGGTGAGAGTGACCAGTGAGATATATATATATGGTGAGAGTGACCAGTGAAATGTATATATATATGGTGAGAGTGACCAGTGAGATGTATATATATGGTGAGAGTGACCAGTGAAATGTATATATATGGTGAGAGTGACCAGTGAGATATATATATATGGTGAGAGTGACCAGTGAGATGTATATAGATGGTGAGAGTGACCAGTGAGATGTATATATATCTATATGGTGAGAGTGACCAGTGAGATGTATATATATATGGTGAGAGTGACCAGTGAGATGTATATATATGGTGAGAGTGACCAGTGAGATATATATATATGGTGAGAGTGACCAGTGAGATGTATATATATCTATATGGTGAGAGTGACCAGTGAGATGTATATATATCTATATGGTGAGAGTGACCAGTGAGATGTATATATATATGGTGAGAGTGACCAGTGAGATGTATATATATGGTGAGAGTGACCAGTGAGATGTATATATATGGTGGAGTGACCAATTAGATGTATATATATGGTGAGAGTGACCAGTGAAATGTATATATATATGGAGAGTGACCAGTGAGATATATATATATGGTGAGAGTGACCAGTGAGATGTATATATAGATGGTGAGAGTGACCAGTGAGATGTATATATATATGGTGAGAGTGACCAGTTAGATGTATATATATATATATATGGTGAGAGTGACCAGTGAGATGTATATATAGATGGTGAGAGTGACCAGTGAGATGTATATATATATGGTGAGAGTGACCAGTGAGATGTATATAGATGGTGAGAGTGACCAGTGAGATGTATATATATGGTGAGAGTGACCAGTGAGATGTATATATATGGTGAGAGTGACCAGTGAAATGTATATATATATGGTGAGAGTGACCAGTGAGATGTATATATATGGTGAGAGTGACCAGTGAAATGTATATATAGATGGTGAGAGTGACCAGTGAGATGTATATATATATGGTGAGAGTGACCAGTGTGATGTATATATATATATATGGTGAGAGTGACCAGTGAGATGTATATATATATGGTGAGAGTGACCAGTGAGATGTATATATATGGTGAGAGTGACCAGTGAAATGTATATATATATGGTGAGTGACCAGTGAGATGTATATATATGGTGAGAGTGACCAGTGAAATGTATATATATGGTGACAGTGACCAGTGAGATGTATATATATGGTGAGAGTGACCAGTGAGATGTATATATATATATATATATATGGTGAGAGTGACCAGTTAGATGTATATATATATGGTGAGAGTGACCGGGTGGGATGTATATATATATGGTGAGAGTGACCAGTGAGATGTATATAGATGGTGAGAGTGACCAGTGAGATGTATATATATGGTGAGAGTGACCAGTGAGATGTATATATATGGTGAGAGTGACCAGTGTGATGTATATATATATATATGGTGAGAGTGACCAGTGAGATGTATATATATATGGTGAGAGTGACCAGTGAGATGTATATAGATGGTGAGAGTGAGCAGTGAGATGTATATATATGGTGAGAGTGACCAGTTAGATGTATATATATGGTGAGAGTGACCAGTGAGATGTATATATATGGTGAGAGTGACCAGTGAGATGTATATATATGGTGAGAGTGACCAGTGAGATGTATATATATGGTGAGAGTGACCAGTGAGATATATATATATGGTGAGAGTGACCAGTTAGATGTATATATATGGTGAGAGTGACCAGTGAGATGTATATATATGGTGAGAGTGACCAGTGAGATGTATATATATATATATATATATATGGTGAGAGTGACCAGTTAGATGTATATATATATATGGTGAGAGTGACCAGTGAGATGTATATATAGATGGTGAGAGTGACCAGTGAGATGTATATATATATGGTGAGTGACCAGTGAGATGTATATAGATGGTGAGAGTGACCAGTGAGATGTATATATATGGTGAGAGTGACCAGTGAGATGTATATATATATATATGGTGAGAGTGACCAGTGAGATGTATATATATATGGTGAGAGTGACCAGTGAGATGTATATATATGGTGAGAGTGACCAGTGAGATGTATATATAGATGGTGAGAGTGACCAGTGAGATGTATATATATATGGTGAGTGACCAGTGAGATGTATATAGATTGTGAGAGTGACCAGTGAGATGTATATATATGGTGAGAGTGACCAGTTAGATGTATATATATCTATATGGTGAGAGTGACCAGTGAGATATATATATATGGTGAGAGTGACCAGTGAGATGTATATATATGGTGAGAGTGACCAGTGAGATATATATATATGGTGAGAGTGACCAGTGAGATGTATATATATGGTGAGAGTGACCAGTGAGATGTATATATATGGTGAGAGTGACCAGTGAGATATATATATATATATATATATATGGTGAGAGTGACCAGTGAGATGTATATATATGGTGAGAGTGACCAGTGAGATGTATATATATATATATGGTGAGAGTGACCAGTGAGATGTATATATATGGTGAGAGTGAGCAGTGAGATATATATATATGGTGAGAGTGACCAGTGAGATGTATATATATGGTGAGAGTGACCAGTGAGATATATATATATGGTGAGAGTGACCAGTGAAATGTATATATATGGTGAGAGTGACCAGTGAGAAGTATATATATATATGGTGAGAGTGACCAGTGAGATGTATATATATCTATATGGTGAGAGTGACCAGTGAGATATATATATATGGTGAGAGTGACCAGTGAGATGTATATAGATGGTGAGAGTGACCAGTGAGATGTATATATATGGTGAGAGTGACCAGTGAGATGTATATATATGGTGAGAGTGACCAGTGAGATGTATATATATATGGTGAGTGACCAGTGAGATGTATATATATGGTGAGAGTGACCAGTGAGATGTTTATATATATATATGGTGAGAGTGACCAGTGAGATGTATATATATATGGTGAGAGTGACCAGTGAGATGTATATATATGGTGAGAGTGACCAGTGAAATCTATATATATATGGTGAGAGTGACCAGTGAGATGTATATATATGGTGAGAGTGACCAGTGAAATGTATATATATGGTGAGAGTGACCAGTGAGATATATATATATGGTGAGAGTGACCAGTGAGATGTATATAGATGGTGAGAGTGACCAGTGAGATGTATATATATCTATATGGTGAGAGTGACCAGTGAGATGTATATATATGGTGAGAGTGACCAGTGAGATGTATATATATGGTGAGAGTGACCAGTGAGATATATATATATGGTGAGAGTGACCAGTGAGATGTATATATATGGTGAGAGTGAGCAGTGAGATATATATATATGGTGAGAGTGACCAGTGAGATATATATATATATGGTGGAGTGACCAATTAGATGTATATATATGGTGAGAGTGACCAGTGAAATGTATATATATATGGAGAGTGACCAGTGAGATATATATATATGGTGAGAGTGACCAGTGAGATGTATATATAGATGGTGAGAGTGACCAGTGAGATGTATATATATATGGTGAGAGTGACCAGTTAGATGTATATATATATATGGTGAGAGTGACCAGTGAGATGTATATATAGATGGTGAGAGTGACCAGTGAGATGTATATATATATGGTGAGAGTGACCAGTGAGATGTATATAGATGGTGAGAGTGACCAGTGAGATGTATATATATGGTGAGAGTGACCAGTGAGATGTATATATATGGTGAGAGTGACCAGTGAAATGTATATATATATGGTGAGAGTGACCAGTGAGATGTATATATATGGTGAGAGTGACAAGTGAAATGTATATATAGATGGTGAGAGTGACCAGTGAGATGTATATATATATGGTGAGACTGACCAGTGAGATGTATATATATATGGTGAGAGTGACCAGTGAGATGTATATATATATGGTGAGAGTGACCAGTGAGATGTATATAGATGGTGAGAGTGACCAGTGAGATGTATATATATGGTGAGAGTGACCAGTGAGATGTATATATATGGTGAGAGTGACCAGTGAGATGTATATATATATATATGGTGAGAGTGACCAGTGAGATGTATATATATATGGTGAGAGTGACCAGTGAGATGTATATAGATGGTGAGAGTGAGCAGTGAGATGTATATATATGGTGAGAGTGACCAGTGAGATATATATATATGGTGAGAGTGACCAGTGAGATGTATATATATGGTGAGAGTGACCAGTGAGATATATATATATGGTGAGAGTGACCAGTGAGATGTATATATATGGTGAGAGTGACCAGTGAGATGTATATATATGGTGAGAGTGACCAGTGAGATATATATATATGGTGAGAGTGACCAGTGAGATGTATATATATGGTGAGAGTGACCAGTGAGATGTATATATATGGTGAGAGTGACCAGTGATATATATATATATGGTGAGAGTGACCAGTGAGATGTATATATATGGTGAGAGTGAGCAGTGAGATATATATATATGGTGAGAGTGACCAGTGAGATGTATATATATGGTGAGAGTGACCAGTGAGAAGTATATATATATATATGGTGAGAGTGACCAGTGAGATGTTTATATATATGGTGAGAGTGACCAGTGAGATGTATATATATGGTGAGAGTGACCAGTGAAATGTATGTAGATGGTGAGAGTGACCAGTGAGATATATATATATGGTGAGAGTGACCAGTGAGATGTATATATATGGTGAGAGTGACCAGTGAGATGTATATATATATATATATATATATATATATATATATATATATGGTGAGAGTGACCAGTGAGATGTATATAGATGGTGAGAGTGACCAGTGAGATGTATATATATCTATATGGTGAGAGTGACCAGTGAGATGTATATATATATGGTGAGAGTGACCAGTGAGATGTATATATATGGTGAGAGTGACCAGTGAGATATATATATATGGTGAGTGACCAGTGAGATGTATATATATCTATATGGTGAGAGTGACCAGTGAGATATATATATATGGTGAGAGTGACCAGTGAGATGTATATATATGGTGAGAGTGACCAGTGAGATATATATATATGGTGGAGTGACCAATTAGATGTATATATATGGTGAGAGTGACCAGTGAAATGTATATATATATGGAGAGTGACCAGTGAGATATATATATATGGTGAGAGTGACCAGTGAGATATATATATATGGTGGAGTGACCAATTAGATGTATATATATGGTGAGAGTGACCAGTGAAATGTATATATATATGGAGAGTGACCAGTGAGATGTATATATATGGTGAGAGTGACCAGTGAAATGTATATATATATATGGTGAGAGTGACCAGTGAGATGTATATATATGGTGAGAGTGACCAGTGAAATGTATATATATATGGTGAGAGTGACCAGTGAGATATATATATATGGTGAGAGTGACCAGTGAGATGTATATATATATGGTGAGAGTGACCAGTGAGATGTATATATATGGTGAGAGTGACCAGTGAAATGTATATATATGGTGAGAGTGACCAGTGAGATGTATATATATGGTGAGAGTGACCAGTGAGATGTATATATATATATATATATATGGTGAGAGTGACCAGTTAGATGTATATATATATATGGTGAGAGTGAACAGTGAGATGTATATATATATGGTGAGAGTGACCAGTGAGATATATATATATGGTGAGAGTGACCAGTTAGATGTATATATATCTATATGGTGAGAGTGACCAGTGAGATATATATATATGGTGAGAGTGACCAGTGAGATGTATATATATGGTGAGAGTGACCAGTGAGATATATATATATGGTGAGAGTGACCAGTGAGATGTATATATATGGTGAGAGTGACCAGTGAGATGTATATATATGGTGAGTGACCAGTGAGATATATATATATATGGTGAGAGTGACCAGTGAGATGTATATATATGGTGAGAGTGACCAGTGAGATGTATATATATGGTGAGAGTGACCAGTGAGATATATATATATATGGTGAGAGTGACCAGTGAGATGTATATATATGGTGAGAGTGACCAGTGAGATATATATATATATGGTGAGAGTGACCAGTGAGATGTATATATATATGGTGAGAGTGACCAGTGAGATGTATATATATGGTGAGAGTGACCAGTGAGATGTATATATATGGTGAGAGTGACCAGTGAGATATATATATATGGTGAGAGTGACCAGTGAGATGTATATATATGGTGAGAGTGACCAGTGAGATATATATATATATGGTGAGAGTGACCAGTGAGATGTATATATATGGTGAGAGTGACCAGTGAGATGTATATATATGGTGAGAGTGACCAGTGAGATATATATATATGGTGAGAGTGACCAGTTAGATGTATATATATCTATATGGTGAGAGTGACCAGTGAGATATATATATATGGTGAGAGTGACCAGTGAGATGTATATATATGGTGAGAGTGAGCAGTGAGATATATATATATGGTGAGAGTGACCAGTGAGATGTATATATATGGTGAGAGTGACCAGTGAGATATATATATATGGTGAGAGTGACCAGTTAGATGTATATATATGGTGAGAGTGACCAGTGAGAT
>OZ024757.1:13541001-13551001 GCA_964016885.1 Eledone cirrhosa | reverse complement strand
TTGTAGTGATGGTTAACTAATATTTTTCTTGTGTTTTGCTTTTTTTCAGAGAGATGATTTTGACACGATGTGAAATAAACACTTGGTACTTCTTCAACATCAAACAGAACCTGGAATAAATCTATTTTGTCTTTCAGTCCTTCTTTCATTTTCAGAAGAAGGGGTGGGATAGGGGTGGGGGAATAAAAAAATAAAAAAAACATTTCAAAATCTCAACAACAGAAGTTTTTTTGTTTTTTTTTTGCCTTTAAAAATCTCAATTATTATTATTTTTTTTATTGCTATATATATATGTATGTGTTTGTTTGTGTGTTTATGTGTGTGTGTGGTTAGAGCATTGGGCTTGCAATCGTGAGGTTGTGTGTTTGATTCCTGGACCAAGTAATGCATTATGTCCTTGAGCAAGTTGCTCTAGTTCACTCAGGTGTAGAAATGACTTGTGACATCACTGGTGCCAAGCTGTATCAGCCATTGCATCTCCCTTGGACAACATGAGTGGCATAGAGAGGAGAGACTGGTAGGCATGGGTGACTGCTGGTCTTCCACAAATAACTGTACCCAGATTTGTGCGTTAGAGGGGAACTTTCTAGGAGCAAATCCCATAGTCATTTGTGACCGAAATGGGTAAACTGGTTGTGTAGGTAATACAACAAAGAGCACCTAGCCCACACACTGTAAATGTGGTTGGTGTTAGGAAGGACATCCAGCAATAGAAATCAAGCTAAAATCAGTCCTGTATAAGCAAGTCATGGTCATCAAACCTTGCTTGTCTCACAATGGGGCAACTTGTCTAACCCATGCTAGCGTGGGAAAATGGACGTTAAATGGTGATAATAATGATGATGATGATGATATGGATGCTGTTGTCTATTCTCGCTGCTACACACTCACTTATCAGAGTACCTAGGTATACGTGAAAAAAGCTGAAATGTAGTAGGATTTCCACCGGCCCAGCAGTTTTATTTTTTCGTTTAACCCCATTGTGAATGCACCCTGCCCTCATTTCTAGCATCTGTAAAAAGCCTGCCAAACAAAGGGCTGGGAGCCCCTCCCCTCCCAGTCATTTCAAGGATATAACAACCTCCCTACTGTTGATGATCTACACCAGTGGTTCTCAACTGGGGTCCACAGGCAAAAAATAGAATAAGCTTTTCTTTTGTTGAATAGCTATGAGAGGATCCCCCCCCCCCCCCCCCCCAAAAAAAATAAGGGAAAAGGGGTCCATGAGTAAAAAAAGGTTGAGAACCACTGATCTACACGATAAACGCACCAAGTACATGCTGTAAAGTGGTTGGTTATAGGCAAGGGCCTTGTTTCAGGGGAAAACCAGGGGACAACCCCCACTTTTTCAAACGTCTATGTTTTATTTTTGTTTATTTGATATAATAAATTCTTTTTATACTTATTTTTTTTATATCTGAACTTCATTTAACTATATAAGATTTAGTTAACATACAATTGTACTTATATGATAGGGTCCGGGAAAGGGACCATAAGCAATATATGCTCGTTTAAGAATCAACAAATGTTGGTTTGTCCTCCTCACATTCTTAAGGCAAAAGAGGCCCCTAGTTATAGGAATGCCATCCAGCCAGAGAAATCTTGCCAAACAAAGGGTTATGAGGATCTTCAGTTATATCAAAGACATGACAACCTCTCCTGTGCACTATATAACTGTAAACATAACATGCGTACATTATAAACAAATACTTATACGTAAATATATATATATATATATATACAGTCTACTAGTAATTATACTTTCTAGTATTGTTGTAGTTCCCCTTGAACGTATATTTTAATTGCATCATAATCTACATAGGTTAATACGTATCTGTTTGAAATTTCGACGAAAAACGTGCTTTACGAAGAAAGTTATGGGACAACGATATCAATAATGGTGGAGACAGCGGTGAGGAAGTATTTTGTTATTGATGCTTCACATGAATTTTATAGTCAAAGGGAGATAATCTGACTAAAGTCAGCCTCAATTTTCAGATTATTTCCCCATGACTATAAAATTCATGTGAAGCATCAATACGTTAGCCCTGCTTGGGAATTTTAACCTATTTGCTAGAAATAGCAGCCAGTGACAAAATAATCATGGATAAGAAAAAAAGCCAAATTTTCCTCAAATTACTCTTCCAAATATTTTATCAAATGCTAGATATTAAAATGGAAACATGATATGTTTAAATGTATTTTTAATTTATTTTCAAGCTAACATTATACATACACACACATACCTAATTTAATATAGAAATAGCTTCTACAGGACTTCACCGCTCCTATTAATGACGTATTATATTCGTTTTTTCCCGTTCTTTGCCAGGGAACGTTTCCACGAACCAAAGTATCGTCTTCCTGTCTTCCTCCGGTTGCAACGTTTTTTGAAATATCCACTTCTGCGTTTACAGATTGACTTTGTTAGTTTCAGAAGCTCCCGTCAAGGGTGAAAGCAGCGATTCTTTGCTTAAACTTTAATCCGTTATTTTAATATATATATAATATATATATATATATATATAATTGTTTCTACTTTAGGCACAAGGCCAGCAATTACCCAGTGCATTACTGGTACTTTATTTTATCGACCCCGTAAGGATGAAAGGCAAAGTTAACCTCGGCTGGATTTGAACTCAGATCGTAAAGGGACGTAACTATGCTGGAAAGCATGACGTCCGACCCTCTACCGATACTGCCAATCCATATAATGATACGACAAATTTGAAATAAATTATGTGTCACCAATAAAAGTTAAAAAAAAGAATTATTGAAAGTAAGAAATTATAATTATTTAGTAATAATATTTTTATTGTTTGTTTTCACTGCATTAACTGCTCAGTGTGACTTTTATTTTTCTTACCATGTTCTACTGTAAATGGCGGCTGAGACGTTATTGGATTATTACTAAGGTTTACTGGATGATGGCGTTTCCTTATTGCATTATTTTACAAACAGAGTGGACATCGGAACATCCTCTATATACCTGGGATAAATGTAAGGCGCATTGTTATGTTATATATAGTACAATGGTCATCTCTGCTTATATTTACATTTTCTCCAATTCTGTATTTTGAATATTTCTATCATGTCACTCGTGTGATTAATCTCCTCCAAAGTTGTAATTCTCAGTGTTTGTCCTTGGTATAGTGAACTAATGTTGATATTTTCAAGTCTTGACATTTATATGGAATAGTGTACTAATATTTAAATAGTCTTTATATTTTTATCCTGTCTCCCCTAAGATTTATCTCCTCTAAATTTACAAAAGTTTTTCATCTTCCTTCACAAGGCAGATCCCTAAATAATTCCAGTGTCTTCTGTTTCTTCTCCTCTGGGTTGCTTCAAGAGCCTCACCGTTTTTTCGGATGTCAGTTGACCATAGCCCGAAACAATATTCTCAGTGGCATCACACATATTCATCTAGAGTTTTAGATTTTTCAGCATTTAGCTAGGAAAAAGAATGTTTCATTATTTCTATTATCCGTCTCGCTGTTTTGATTCAACATGGTTAGCCATCTTTCAATTCATATTCATACATATTCAAAATTCTTCTGTGAGGGTAAAAGAAGCTCGTTATTTGCTCAACATTCGATACCAAAACATGCTTCCTGTTCATAACTTCGTTGTACGAATATAATAATTAAATTAGATATGCAAGCCATGTATATATATATAGCTGCTTATTAACTCTTTCCTGAAACATTTATTTCTTCAAAATAAGGTAAGACATATCCCGAAAAATATTATAAGGTGTCTCAATAATTATTCCATTTCAATCACTTTCTCATTTCAGTCTTGGCGTTGAAGATACATACATTTGTCCTTCTCATAGTAATTAGCTTGTCTCAAAATTGTTCGTATTGTTTCCATGTTTAGTGTCACAAACTATCGTTAATTCAAGATTTTGCTCTAATGTAATAAATGCTACTTTTAAAAGACTGAAGCTCTCAATTGTTTCTTTCTCTTGTATATTGATATCTAAACAATGACAAATGTATGTGTTATGTGGTAGGAGAAAAAAACGACAGCCTTCTTCCCTCGCTCTAGAAGCCTAATTGTCAATGCCGTTGGTAGGAGTGACAAGTACTCGACAAGAGTGAACATCACATGTTTAGTGATGGTCACCTCTTACTGCCTTTTATATACGATGTTAACTGGAGACTTGCCAAGTATGGATACACTCTCTCCTTATCAATATTGTCCGAGTCCGAGGACATTTTTCTCTCTGGTTAAGGAGTGAGATAAAATATTAGGGATCAATCTCTAGCAATAATTAAATTAAATTATAGTTAACCAAAACTGTTATGTCGTGGTTTCAATGTTTATCAGTGGTTGTAGAATTAGTTTTATCTAATTATTATCAAACAAAAATGATGTATAAATTGTCGTTGTACGTTGAAATCACATATATATATTTATATACACACCAAGGATGGCAGGAAGATAGAATTGAAAACCATTATTGCTGAGCACAACATTGCTTGATCAAATCTAACACACACACACATATATATAATAATCAGGTATGACCATTGATGAATGTCTCTGCAGATCATCAGGTTGTAGGATGAAATCAACCCTAGAGAAATGATAAATTATATGAAGGTATATTTTATGAAAGCTCGAGAAGAATAAAAATGAAAGTGAACCATTTTGAATTGTTAATATCATTGGGAATGCAATAAACGCCACTACATCAATTTTTCTATAAAATAGAAAGTAGGTTTATAAGTATTAATTTTGATAGCGCTTTTGTATCTGTCGCCATAGCGATAGGTGTTGAGACTGCAGAGTGTCTGGTCAGGGGTTCAATCTCAGTCAGGAATCTCTCAAGAAACAATTTTTTTTTTTCCCCCTAAAATGAAGGAAAAAAATAGCGGTTGCAGGAATTTAACAGAGATCGAACTCAAGAGCAGGAACTCCACGAACCCTAATACTTACCACTAGCCCACGGAGAAGATTACAAAAACTTACTGAAAATTAATATTTATAAACCTACTTTATCAATATTTTATAAAGACAAAATATCTGTAGAACCTGATAGATATTGAACCCGTAACCAGTATCACCACTGTCTCTAATATTTGCCAGTAGGCCACTGAGACGGTTACGAAATCGTAGTGAAAATTAATATTTATAAACTTACTTTTTAATGGTTTTTATTTTAGAAGAGGTAAACTAAAAATTAATAATACCCTTAGTGTAAAACGTGTCAGAGATTGAACCCTAGACCAGGATTTCACCGTTTCTAATACATACCACTAGGCCAGACAGACTGTACGAATTCATAGCATATTTATTGTTGTTTTTTTTTAATGAAAAATACAGAAACCGGAAGTGAAACAATTCAAAAATCTTTGTTCAAAATTCAAGCGAACTTTTTTAAACAAAAGGATTTTTTTTGTAAACCAACTTGATATTTTTGCCAAGAAACATAACTCTTGCCTGACTTAAACGCAAAAATTTATGCAAATATTTTGCGTGTGTGCAAATTATAGGGACTGTACGAATTCGTTCTGAAAATTAATATTTATAAAACTACATTTTCTTCGGTTGAAAACTCGATGTAGTGGCGTTCATGGCTTTTTCGGGACGTCCTTGAATTCATCCCCCGAAGGGAATTCATAAAGTAAATCTAGACTTTATTTCTCATTGCTCTAGGCTTGATTTGAACCTACAACAACTCCGTCTGCAATAATGTCATACGTCATTCCAGCTTAGTAGGTCGTACCCGTAAATTGGTAAACGTGATTCCTATATATACATGCAAGTAAGATTTGAACCTACAATGCTGTGCTTAATTTCTATTAATAAGTGTGTTTTATAAAAAGAAAGTAAAGAAACAATTTAATGAAGTAAAAAATTTATTTTATTCAGTAATATTTTTATTTTATTTTATGTATTCACTTCATTAACTGCTGAATAGTTCTCTTGTTTTTGTTTGTTCTTAACATTGTTTACTGTAAATGGCGACTGTGACGAGACTGGATTATTACCAAGTTTTACTGGATGATGGCATTTCCTTATTGTATTATTCTGTTGTCAGTCGACATCTGGACATCTCTCTGAATACCTGGAATAAACATAAGGTGTGTCTTTTACGTAACATTTCATTTAATATCTGATGTTCCAATGGATCACTTTTAAAATAAAACCAATACACAGGACGTATACTCCGTCAAAAGAGACCAGAGATGAGGTACGAATAATCTAAAATTAATTAAAAAAAAAAGAATGTTTAAAGAAAGGCAAACATTAAAAAAGGATTTCCAACAAACACGTAAAGACAAAGACAATCACATCCACAATTTAATAACTGAAGATCAACATTTTTCACGATATAAATAAAACTAAATATTAAGTGACCTCTCATTTATTTGCTCTAACTTTATTTTACTAATCTGTATTCTGTAGACCTATATTTTCGTTGGTGTACATTACGATTTCGTTGATGAAAGTTTTCACTCGTCTTTAGATCTTTATTTCTTATAAAAGTTATAATACTCACCTCTTCCCATTATATTTTCATATATACATATATATATATTTGAAAATAGGAAAAGAATGACTTGACTTGTAGTTCTAAACAATTTGATTTAATTTTATAATATTATGATTTGGAACTACAAATGAAGTCATTCTTTTTCTTTTTTCAAATATACCTAACTGTACAATGGATTTCATACATTTTCCAATATATATATATACATATATACTTATATTTACTTCTACCTGGAGTTTCGACCGATAGATAGTATTAGCAATTGGAAAGACCAATGTAAATATTGTTTCCTCGCTGCGATTTGACGAATGCCGGTATATATATATATATACATATATATATATATATATATATATATACCCATACATTCATATTTACTCCCTTCTATGTAAATATACATATATATTAAAGACATACCATATACCATCATAATAACTATTGACTAACCATCAGGACACATGCTTGCTCATGTGAAAATTGTCACAGACACTTACGAAAACCGAACTTTCAACGCCACGTACACTTACATACACATATATGTACATACACACATACGTACATACACATATAGAACAGGTATGACTTATATAGGTACATCAAAGTTTAGATTTCGCTTTTGTACCATTCGAGGTAGTTAGAAAGAAGTACCAGTGTAGTATTGGGGTCGATTCTTCTTCTATATCTCTTTCTCAATTCCTTTCTCTCACACTCTATCATTCTCTGTAAGACATCTGTGACCAGATCTGGGGTGGAGATGGGATCTGTCAACTTTTACAAAATACCCTAGACACCCCGAATGTCAATTTGGAGCCTCTAGGACCCCCTCACAAATTATAGGTCCCTACATACATATATAGCAACATCAGACAGATTATTTAGATATCTTTTACTCGATGATGCAAGACAAGTTTTCAGTGAGTCAGAAGGAATATTTGTGATATGAAGGGAGAACTTCTCTGAATAAATATTAGATAGTTAAGATGCTACGTAAAGATGGCGGTGACAACATCGAGTACCAGAGATGCCATGTGGAAATAGACATCGACATATATATACAAAGATAGGGGACCATATCATCATAGATACTTGGACTTATGAACACACACACACACACATATATTTATATACATACATGCATATATATATATATATATATATATATATAGGCATACGTCAAGATGTGCGGTCTCAAAAGTGAAAGTAATTTTTGACAGATACGATTGTGAATTTGTTTGTTTTTTTACAACAGGTCTCAATAGTGAAAGTATAATGCAGACACACGCATTGTATGGATTTCTTAATATATATATATGTGTGGGTGTGTGTATATATATATATACAGAGCGGGGGGGGGGGGGGCTATTAATCGAAGCATAGATCCCTTATTATTCTCTGTCCTTCTTATGACCCTACCTTAATTTATTTGGGGACAGAGAGTTGGTGCCAACAAGTTTGGCGAGATGATCAACTGTATTTCAGCTATTTATAGGGTGTAATAAGGATTTTCAATATTTATTTCTTGCAACACACAATGTCATTATTTAAAAAAAACCCATACAATTGTGTACATGCATATATATATACATCTACAAATTCATACAAATGTGTATGTGTGCATAAATATATATATACATACATATATATATATATATATATATACAGACACATATATATACACACAAACACACATATATATACACACAAACACATATATACACAGAAACATATATATACGTCTAAACCCATGCTTGCGTGGAAGATAGACGTTGGATGAAGGAAAGACGAGACAAAGTGTATGTATATATATATATATATATATATATATATATATATAATGAAAAATTGAACAGGGACAGAACAGAGAGGCAGTACAATAAATGTTTATTAAATTCACGCTCAGGAGAGTGGGGGGTAGGTGGGGGACGACGTTTCGGGCATAAGCTCTTCTTCAGGTGAGAAGTGTGTGGGAACAGAGTTCAAAAGGTGTATATATATATATATATATACATACACATATGTGTGTGTGTATATGTATATATATATATATATATATATACATACACATATGTGTGTGTGTGTGTTTGTTTATATGTGTGTGTGTATATCT
Source organism: Eledone cirrhosa (assembly GCA_964016885.1). Taxonomy (NCBI): domain Eukaryota; kingdom Metazoa; phylum Mollusca; class Cephalopoda; order Octopoda; family Eledonidae; genus Eledone; species Eledone cirrhosa. The sequence goes on along the minus strand of OZ024757.1, from coordinate 13,542,386 downwards.
ACTTGGTTCTTCACTACTCCAAATCTATGCTTCGATTAATGTGGTATATGAGTTATAGATACATGTATAACTTGATAGACAGATTAATGACATTGTAAGTGAGAATTGCTCTTTGGTCTACCCTAGAGATATTTAACTTTGCCATGCAATCAGCCATGCGCTGACCCAGAGCTTACCAGGGGTTATATATAGAAGTGGTTCTAATAAGACCCTGTCAGGTTCTGTGAGTAGACTACATTTGCAAAGAACATTGATATGGAGATCTGACTCTTCGTATGGAATATTCAGTTGTAGCACTCTATGATAGGGAGTAATCATCCTAATATAGATACCTTTAGTACTTCTTGATAGAGTAGACTGTAATTTAAAGATAGGATACTTAAATTTGGAAACTGTATATAACCATATATATAAGGGACTCAATTGAGACCTTTTAATGTACATTGGAATAATAAATTTAGTTATAGAAATCAGCTAGTTACTTCCCCTCACGCATTAACTCCCCTTAATCACACACATACTTCCGGAAAATAAAACGATGTAAATTCTCGCAACAAAAACAACCTGCTCTATAAAATTAGATTAAAGAACACTGAGCCGCAACAAGCTGTAATAATTTAACTTAATACATCAAACATCCAATACTGAATCATCGTTAATTATGTGAAGGACATATAAACTATATATTACGTTTCCTGAATTGTGAAAATGGTGGTGTATACAAAAACCATAACATTATTTTGCTTCTCATTTATAATATTTCCTTGCACACAAGCTTCTTTATCATACACAAAAAATACTTTACCACTACAACCTCCATAATACTCTTGATTACCCGCTTAAAGTGCTTGTATTGCATATAACACCTTGCCGCACAATAATCTTATATAAATAAGACACACGTGCATGCCCCACGTGTAACTATTGCATGCACTAACTACTTCAACTGACTAACAAACTATCCTCTTGCATTATCTACGTAAACTGCCGATGTTGTATTTTAACTTTAATTTCGCTTTGATTCTGTTTTAATATGATTTTAATTTTTGAATTTAAATTACCATGCAAAAATATTATAATGGATGTCATCCCACTGTGCATCGATATATACATATGTATCTGTATGTCTCTTGTGTTGGAAAGGAGGTCATGTATGTAAACAATCATTGAAAAATTGCTCCGAAGACTTCAAACCTCGGTTTGGACGAAACAATTGTAAGCTAATAAATGGTTTGAACAGAACTTTGATTCATGTGAATTATATATATATATATATATATATATATATATATATATATATATATAGTATTTATACTCTGCTATGTAATGAGTACGTTACTTATTGTGGTTACCGCCGATTGAACCCGGGATAAACATATATATAT
>OZ024757.1:13503501-13536001 GCA_964016885.1 Eledone cirrhosa | reverse complement strand
TGATGTGCTGAAGAGTTACTTCATTCGTTTTTCTATATTTTTTATGTAATTCTTTTCGAATGAAGTTGTTGTATGTAGTGCAACCCATAGTATACAGGTTTGATGTTTTGTCCGCTTTTACTACAATTCCTTTGGTGTTTTTAAGGTCGTCCAGTAGTTTTTTTAATATCTTTCTGTAATTTGTTGTTGGTGTTACGTCCTTTGAATTTAATTTTAAGGATTAAGTTCATAAGGTCCTGCTCAAATGCATCTAATAGTGGGTTGGTGGGTGGGTTTTTACACGTTCTAAAACCGAATTTGTTGTTTACACCACTTTCTCATGGTGAGTTCATACGGCTTCTACCATAGTGGACCGTTTTCCACCGGACACGTCGAATGAATTCATTAGTTTTTTGAATCATACTCAATAAGTATTCCTTTTTACCTTGGGTTGGTATGTTTTTGAGTGACATATCCAGGTAGTGTTTTTCCATTGTTGTGGTTGCGTTTGCTGTGTGGGTTGCTCGACTTTACAGGAGGTAAATATACAGTATTTTCCGTTGTGTTGTAATATAAATATTACACACAGTAGATTGACAGCTCACGTAGAGTTTGCTCGACGGTTCCAGTTGTAGTTCCAAAAGTAATCCGGAGAAAAATAGAATATATATATATAACGAAGGAAATGTGGTAAGGAACCAGGTGGACCATAACGCACCAAAGTACTCAATACTTGGGGTAGTAGAGTGGGTAATAGGAACCAGTAAGACCCCGACGGCTGAGCTCAAGCCGTTTCGACGGCTAATTCTGGACTAAATGAAAATTAATCCTGGTATTTAAATAGCCGATCTTCTCAAGGGGTAATTCCATATATGGTCAAAGTGATTTTCAAAAGTCAGTAGTAATTCTGTGATTGCAAATTAGTATGGGAGATGGTGGCTAAACCTGCCAGTAGGAGAAAGAGGGGAGGGGTGGAGTAGACCCAATCAAGTGTTGGTAGTGCCAGCTACAGCTGGGTATGAGGTCAAAGAAGATACTGGGGAGGGGGAGGAAGTCGGAACGGTAGTTAGAACAATGAGGGGTAAAAATATTGATGAGAGTGAAGAAAAGCGATCTTCTCAAGGGGTAATTCCATATATGGTCAAAGTGAAAAGAAAAAAGTAAAGCAAGTTCTACGACCTAAGTCGCTCTCTCTCTCTATATATATATATGATACGACAAATTTGAAATAAATTACGTGTTTAATTAAGAAAAAGAATTATTGAAAGTAAGAAATTATAATTATTTAGTAATAATATTTTTATTGTTTGTTTTCACTGCATTAACTGCCGAGTGTGACTTTTATTTTTCTTACTATTTTCTACTGTAAATGGCGGCTGAGACGTTGTTGGATTATTACTAAGGTTTACTGGATGATGGCGTTTCCTTATTGCATTATTTTACAAACAGTGGACATCGGAACCTCTCTCTCTCTATATACCTGGGATAAATGTAAGGAGCATTGTTATGTTATATATAGTACAATGGTCATCTCTGCTTATATTTACATTTTCATCCCCAATTCTGTATTTTGAAGTCATTTCCTTATTTTCAATATTTCTATCATGTCACTCGTTTGATTAATCTCCTCCAAAGTTGTAATTCTAAGTGTTTGTCCTTGGTAGAGTGAACTAATGTTGATATTTTCAAGTCTTGACATTTATATGGAATAGTGTACTAATATTTAAATAGTCCCTATATTTTTACCCTGTGTCCCCTAAATTTTCAAAAGTTTCTCATCTTCCTTAACAAGGCAGATCCCTAAATAATTCTAGTGTCTTCTGTTTCTTCTCCTCTGGGTTGCTTCAAGAGCCTCACGGTTTTTGGGATGTCAGTTGACCATGGCCCAAAACAATATTGATATCTAAAGAATTACACATGGATGTGGTAGGAGAAAAAAAACGACAGCCTTCTGCCCTCGCTATAGAAGGCTAACTGACAATGTCGTTCGCAGGAGTGACAAGTAGTCGACAACAGTGAGCTTCACGTGTTTAGTGATGGTCACCTCTTACTGCCTTTTATATACCATGTTAAACTGGAAAGACTTGCCAAGTATGGATACACTCTCTCCTTATCAATATTGTCCGAGTCCGAGGACATTTTCTCCCTGGTTAATGAGTGAGATAAAATATTAGGATCAATCTCTATTAACCAAAAACTGTTATGTCGTGTTTGTTGTTATATTTTATAGTCGTGGTTTCAATGTTTATCAGGGGTTGTAGAATTAGTTTTATATAATTATTATCAAACAAAAATTATGTATATATGGTCGTTGCACGTTGAAATTACATATATAGATTTATATATACACCAAGGATGGAGGGAAGCCGGAATTGAAAACCATTATTGCTGAGCACAATATTGCAGGATCAAATCTAACACACACACACACATATATATATAATAATCAGGTATGACCATTGATGAATGTCCCTGCAGATCATCAGGTTGTAGGATGAAATCAGCCCTACAGAAATGATAAATTATATGAAGGTATATTTTATGAAAGCTCGAGAAGAATAAAAATGAAAGTGAACCATTTTGAATTGTTAATATCATTGGGAAAGCCATGAAGGCCACTACATCAATTTTTCTTTTAAATAGAAAGTAGGTGTATAAATATTAATTTTGATAGTATTTTTGTAGCTGTCTCGGTAGCCTATTGGTAGGTATTGAGACTGTGGTAATGCTGGTCTGGGGATCAATCTCAGTCAGGAATCTCTCGAAAAATTTAATTTTTCATAAAATGAACAAAATCTGACTGAGATCGAACACCAGACCAGGATCTCCAACACCTCTAATACTAGTCCACGGAGACGTTATAAAAACTCACTGAAAATTAATATTTATAAACCTACTTTTTCAATTTTTTATAAAAACAAAATTTCTGTACAAGGATTTTAGTTTAGACCTGACAGAGATTGAACCCTCTAACCAGTATCACCCCTGTCTCTAATATCTACCACTAGACTACTGAGACTGTTACGAAATCATAGTGAAAATTAATATTTATAAACTTACTTTTAATGGTTTTTATTTTAGAAGAGGTAAACTAAAAATAATAATCCCCATAGTGTAGAACCTGAAAGAGATTGAACTCTAGACCAGGATTTCACAGTCTCTAATACATACCACTGGGCCAGAGAGAATGTACGAATTCGTTCTGAAAATTAATATTTATGAAACTACATTTTGTTCGGAAGTAATTCAAATAAACTATTATTTTAGACGATCCCGTGACAAGTTGAAAGCAGCGATTCTTTGCTCAAACTTTAATTTGTACTCATAATAAATAAATAAACATATATATTTATGTGTGTATACATATATATGCGTTGCTTTGATGCTATTTCTAGCAAATTTATTGTTGTTTTTTATGAAAAATACAGAAACCGGAACTGAAAAGATTGAAAAATCTTTGGTCAAAATTCAGGCGAACTTTTTTAAACAAAAGGATTTCTTTTGCAAACAAACTTGAAATTTTTGCCAAGAAACATAACTCTTGCCTGACTTAAACGCAAAAATTGATGCAAAAATTTTGCGTGTGTGCAAATTATAGGGACTGTACGAATTCATTGACAATTAATATTTATAAAACTACATTTTGTTCGGTTGAAAACTCGATGTAGTGGCGTTCATGGCTTTGTCGGGACGTCCTTGAATTCATCCCCCGAAGGGAATTCATAAAGTAAATCTAGACTTTATTTCTCATTGCTCTAGGCTTGATTTGAACCTACAACGACTCCGTCTGCAATAATGTCATACGTCATTCCAGCTTAGTAGGTCGTGCCCGTAAATTGGTAAACGTAATTCCTATACATACATGCAAGTAAGATTTGAACCTACAATGCTGTGCTTAATTTCTATTAATAAGTGTGTTTTATAAAAGAAAGTAAAGAAACAATTTAATGAAAGTAACAGATTTATTTTATTCAGTAATGTTTTTTTTAAATTTTATTTATTCACTTCATTAACTGCTGAATAGTTCTCTTGTTTTTGTTTGTTCTTAACATTGTTTACTGTAAATGGCGACTCTGACGAGACTGGATTATTACCAAGTTTTACTGGATGATGGCATTTCCTTATTGTATTATTTTGTTGTCAGTCGACATCTGGACATCTCTCTGAATACCTGGAATAAACATAGGGTGTGTCTTTTACGTAACATTTCATTTAATATCTGATATTCCAATGGATCACTTTTAAAATAAAAACAATACAAAGGACAGGTAGACTCCATCAAAAGAGACCAGAGATGAGGTACGAATAACCTTAAATTAGTTTTTAAAAAAAGACAATGTTTAAAGAAAGACAAACATTAAAAAAGGATTTCCAACAAACACGTAAAGACAAAGACAATCACATCCACAATTTAATATCTGGAGATCAACATTTTTCACGGTATAAACAAAACTAAATATGTAAAGTTAAGTGACCTCTCATTTATTTGCTCTAACTTTATTTTACTAATCTGTATTCTGTAGACATATATTTTCGTTGGTGTACATTACGATTTCGTTGATGAAAGTTTTCACTCGTGTTTAGATCTTTATTTCTTATACAAGTTATAATACTCACCTCTTCCTATTATATTTTCATATATACATATATATATTTACTTTTACCTGGAGTTTCGACCGATAGATAGTATTAGCAATTGGAAAGACCAATGGAGATATTGTTTCCTCGCTCCAATTTGACGAATGTCGATATATATATATATATATATATATAAGTAAGATGTATGGTAGGTCGTATGTGAATCGCGATGATCACGTCTGACCTACCAAATATGTGACGGTAGCTAGTTAAGCTCTATGCGTATACGCAGAGCAGAAATATTAGTGAAAAAGAACAAAGGAACTATTATGACATTATAACAAGTTTATTTCCGACAGCCGTTTCGTCCGACCACATGGTGGGACTTTTCAAGGCATATAACATGTGATTGTAAGATCATTATTTACATCAACGTATCACTCAAGGCTAGCAGTTTGAAATTGTGGTATACATCAGCAACTCCGCTTGTATAGTTGGGGTCTATATTCTAAGGGGGCTCTTTTATATTAGTTGTCGGGGTCCCGACAACTAATATAAAAGAGCCCCCTTAGAATATAGACCCCAACTATACAAGCGGAGTTGCTGATGTATACCACAATTTCAAACTGCTAGCCTTGAGTGATACGTTGATGTAAATAATGATCTTACAATCACATGTTATATGCCTTGAAAAGTCCCACCATGTGGTCGGACGAAACGGCTGTCGGAAATAAACTTGTTATAATGTCATAATAGTTCCTTTGTTCTTTTTCACTATATATATATATATATATATATATATATATATATATATATATACATACATACATACACATACATATTTACTCACTTCTATGTAAATATACATACATATATATTAAAAACACATACCATATACCATCATAATAACGATTGACTAACCATCAGGACACATACTTGCTCATGTGAGAATTTTCACAGAGACACTTACGAAAACCGAACTTGCAACGCCACGTACACTTACATACACATATGTACATACACACATACGTACATACACATATAGAACAGGTATGACTTATATAGGTACATCAAAGTTTGGGTTTCGCTATTGTACCATTTGAGGTAGTTAGAAAGAAGTACCAGTGTAGTACTGGGGGTCGATTCTTCTATATTTCTTTCTCAATTCCTTTCTCTCACTCTCTACCATTCTCTGTAAGACATCTGTGACCAGATCTGGGGTGGAGATGGGATCTGTCAACTTTTACAAAATACCCTAGACACCCCGAATGTCAATTTGGTGCCTCTAGGACTCCCTCACAAGTTATAGGCCCCTACCTACATATATGACAGATTCTTTATTTAGATCTCTTTTTCTCGATGATGCAAGACAAGTTTTCAGTGAGTCAGAAAGGAATATTTGTGATATGAAGGGAGAACCTCTCTGAATAAATATTAGATAGTTAAGATGCTACGTAAAGCAGGCGGTGACAACATCGAGTATCACAGATGCCATGTGGAAATAGACATCGACATATATATACAAAGATAGGGGACCTTATCATCATAGACAGTTGGGCTTATGAACACACACACACATATTTATATACATACATGCATACATACATATATATACATATTTATATATATATGTGGCTTCTGCAGGACTAGAACTGTTTCATTCGGAAGAAATCAAGGGCTTTCCTGGTGATTTCTTCCGAATGAAACAGTTCTAGTCCTGTAGAAGCCATTTCTATATTAAATATTATTTATTAAGTATTTATATTCTGCTATGTAATGAGTACCTTACTTACTGTGGTTACCGCCGATTGAACCCGGGATAAACATATATATATATATATATATATACATACGAGTGCACAGGTATTTGGTGTCCTCAAGTTAACACTAAGGATTCCGCCCGATGTCCCGTCACGCATTACTACATCTTCGAGTAAATGTTGATTAGTAAACAAACCGTGTATCTCACATGTAAGAGGGAAAGCCATAGCAAGTGTTGAGGATAAGAGACGTGTGAAAATAATAATAGTGTTAAAATTATTAATAGTAGTAGTTGTAATGATAAAGTGAGGGGGACAATGTTATTATAAATACTTATGTACACACAAGCTTACACATATCTACACACGTACATACATAAACATTTATAAATAAAAGACTAAGCTGATAAAAAGAACATATATTACCGTATTGAGTTTGGAACGATACACATGACGTTGAGTTCTTGAATCTGATCCCAAAAAGCTGCAAAAAATTAGTAAAACCCCCTTATTTTATATAGATCCTGGTCAAGATCGAAACCCAGACCAGGATATCCACCGTCTCTCGCTACAGAGACAGCTTCAAAATAATATTAAAAATTAATATTTATAAACTTACTGTTTATTTTGGAAGATTAATTGAAGTGCTGCTGTTATTAGAAAGGGTCGACTTTGTCTTTCATAATTCAGGGGCTTTCATGAAGTAAATATTCATTTTATTTCTTAATGCCCTAGTGTTGATTTGAACCTACAATGACTTCGTCTGCAATAATGTTCACTAATTTAAAATCTGTCATACCTAAATCCTGTGTGCGACTTACAAATAAATTGTGAAATGTCACTTTTAAATATTTACCAATGTAAGATTGGAACCTACAGTGATGTGCTTTGCAGTAATGTCCCGCAACTCCAACTAGATTGCGCTAAGCTTATATATTTCTTTCGTCCGAACAACATAATGGTTTCGATCCCAGTTCGCTACTGGTACAAGAAATAATTTAAAGAAATTCTATATCCCCAGCTAAATATTGAATTCCTAATGACATTTTATGTTAATATCAATAACCCCATTACACACTGCATATCTAAACCCTGAACACACATATTTATAACTCAATTTCTAAATGATATTACACGACCTTTGTGTTCTCGGTATAAATCCTGTCGATAATTTACAATTTTAGAGCAGCAAAATAGAGTACCAGTCATTTTATGGGTTCAATTTAATCGATCGGCTTCTCCCCGTCAATCACTTGACATTTGCCATATATATATATATATATATATATGATACGACAAATTTGAAATAAATTATGTGTTTCCAATAAAATTTAAAAAAAGAATTATTGAAAGTAAGAAATTATAATTATTTAGTAATAATATTTTTATTGTTTGTTTTCACTGCATTAACTGCTCAGTGTGACTTTTATTTTTCTTACTATTTTCTACTGTAAATGGCGGCTGAGACGTTATTGGATTATTACTAAGGTTTACTGGATGATGGCGTTTCCTTATTGCATTATTTTACAAACAGTGGATATCGGAACCGCTCTCTATATACCTGGGATAAATGTAAGGAGCATTGTTATGTTATATACAGTACAACGGTCATCTCTTCTTATATTTACATTTTCTCCAATTCTGTATTTTGAATATTTCTATCATGTCACTCGTGTGATTAATCTCCTCCAAAGTTGTAATTCTCAGTGTTTGTCCTTGGTATAGTGAACTAATGTTGATATAGTCTTTATATTTTTATCCTGTCTCCCCTAAGATTTATCTCCTCTAAATTTACAAAAGTTTTTCATCTTCCTTCGCAAGTCAGATCCCTAAATAATTCTAGTGTCTTCTGTTTTCTTCTTCTCTGGGTTGCTTCAAGAACCTCACCGTTTTTTGGGATGTCGGTTGACCATGGCCCAAAACAATATTCTCAGAGAAATCACACATATTCATGTAGAGTTTTAGATTTTTCAGCATTTAGTTAGGAAAAAAAATGTTTTATTTCTATTATCCGTCTCGCTGTTTTGCTTCAACATGGTTAGCCATCTTTCAATTCATATATATTCACAATTCTTCTGTGAGGGTAAAAGAAGCTCGTTATTTGCTGTGGATTGGCAGTATCGGTAGAGGGTCGGACGCCATGCTTTCCAGCATAGTTACGTCCCTTTACGATCTGAGTTCAAATCCCGCCGAGGTTGACTTTGCCTTTCATCCTTACGGGGTCGATAAAATAAAGTACCAGTAATGCACTGGGTAATTGCTGGCCTTGTGCCTAAAGTAGAAACAGTTATTTGCTCAACATTCGATACCAAAACATGCTTCCTGTTCATAACTTCGTTGTACGAATATAATAATTAAAGTATATATACAAGCCATGTATATACATATATATATTAATACAATATTAATACAATAACAGATAGTTTAAAGCTAATCTCCGACTGGTAACCATCTCACTCAACAAACATTAGGTTATATTTTAATATAAACCCAATTTAAATGTTTGGTGTGCTAACAATATGTATTATGTGGAAAAGCCAGTTGTATTATTTTATGAGATATAATTAAAGTTAAAAAATATCTCTTTCCAAACAATTGTTTCATTATAAGTTTTCTACAAATTCGGAGAATATTTCCAGTTTATGTAGAAGCCTAATATATATATTCATGTAAGAATATATTTAGGTGGGCGATAGCTGCTTATTAACTCTTTCCCGAAACATTTATTTCTTCAAAAAAATATAAGATGTCTCAATAATTATTCCATTTCAATCACTTTCTCATTTCAGTTTTCTTTAGAAATGTCTAGGCGTTGAAGATACATACATTTGTCCTTCTCATAGTAATTAGCTTGTCTCAAAATTGTTCGTATTGTTTCCATGTTTAGTGTCACAAACTATCGTTAATTCAAGATTTTGCTCTAATGTAATAAATGCTACTTTTAAAAGACTGAAGCTCTCAATTGTTTCTTTCTCTTGTATATTTATATATATTGAAAGAAGTACCAGTGTAGTACTGAGGGGGGGGGGGTCGATTCTCTTTCTCAATTCCTTTCTGTAAGACATCTGTGACCAGATCTGGGGTGGAGATGGGATCTGTCAACTTTTACGAGACACCCCGAATGTCAATGTGGGGCCTCTAGGACTCCCTCACAAGTTATAGGTCTCTACATACAAATATAGCAACACCAGACAAATTCTTTATTTAGATCTCTTTTACTCGATGATGCAAGACAAGTTTTCAGTGAGTCAGAAATGAATATTTGTGATATGAAGGGAGAACTTCTCTGAATAAATATTAGATAGTTAAGATGCTACGTAAAGCAGGCGGTGACAACATCGAGTACCACAGATGTGCCATGTGGAAATAGACATCGACAATATATATATATATATATACAAAGATAGGGGGACCTTATCATCATAGACACTTGGGCTTACGAACATACATGTGTGTGTGGCTGGCTTCTGCAGGAAGAAATCGACGGCTTTCCTGATGGTTTTTTCTGAATGAAACAGTTCTAGCCCCGTAGAAGATATTTCTATATGAAATATTTATACTCTGATATATATTGAGTACCTTACTTGCTGTGGCGTTCATGCCTTTCTCAGTGTTGCTGTTACTAGAAAGGGTCGACTTTGTCTTTCATAATTCAGGCTCTTTCAGGAAGTAAATATTCATTTTATTTCTTAACGCCCTAGTGTTGATTTGAACCTACCATGACTTCGTCTGCAATAATGTTCACTAATTTCAAATCTGACATACCTAAATCCTGTGTGCGACTTACAAATAAATTGTTAAACGTCATTTTTATCAATGTAAGATTGGAACCTACAGTGATATCCTGTAACTCCAACTAGATTGCGCTAAGCTTGTATATTTCTTTCGATCCCAGTTCGCTACTGGTACAAGAAATAATTTAAAGAAATTCTATATCCTCAGCTAAATATTGAATTCCTAACGACATTTTATGTTACTTAATACCAATAACCCCGTTATACACTGAATATCTAAGCCCTGAACACACATTTATAACTCAATTTCTAAATGATATTACACCACCTTTGTGTTCTCGGTGGATATTAATTTACAATTTTGTAGGTTCCATTTCATCGATCGACTTCTCCCTATCAATCACTTGACAAACAGTATACGACAAATTTGAAATAAATTAGGTGTTTAATTAAGAAAAAAAAATTGAAAGTAAGAAATTATAATTATTTAGTAATAATATTTTTATTGTTTTCACTGCATTTACTGCTGAGTGTGACTTATTTTTTTACTGTAAATGGCGGCTGCCACGATATTGGATTATTAAGGTTTACTGGATGATGGCGTTTCCACAGTGGATAACTTTCTAAATACCTGGAATAAATGTAAAACTTTTTTTTGTATTTTTTCATCCTCAGAACAAAGGTCATCTCTTATATTTACATTTTCTTCCCCAATTCTGTATTTTGAAGTCCTTTCAGTATTTTAAATATTTCCATCATGTCACTCGTTAGAATTACAACTTTGGAGGAGATTAATCAAAGTGTTTGTCTTTGGTATAGTGAACTAATGTTGATATTTTCAAGTCTTGACATTTATATGGAATAGTGTACTAATATTTAAATAGTCTTTATATTTTTATCCTGTCTCCAAGATTTTAGATTTTTCAGCATTTAGCTAGGAAAAAGAACGTTTTATTATTTCCATTATCAGTCTCGCTGTTTTGCTTCAACATGGTTAGCCATCTTTCAATTCTTATTCATAAACATTCACAATTCTTCTGAGAGAGAGATGAGAGAGGAACGTGAAAGAGAGGAACGAGAGATGAGAGGAACGAAAAAGAGAGATGAGAAATGAGAGAGAGATGAAACGAAAGAGTGAAAGAAGAAACGAAAGAGAGAAAGAAGAAACGAGAGAGAGAGAGATGAAACGAGAGAGAGAGAGAGAGATGAAACGAGAGAGAGAGAGAGAGATGAAACGAAAGAGAGATGAAGGGAGATGAAACGAGAGAGAGAGAGATGAAGGGAGATGAAACGAGAGAGAGAGAGAGAGAGAGATGAAACGATAGAGAGAGAGAGCGAGAGATGAAACGATAGAGAGAGAGAGCGAGAGATGAAACGATAGAGAGCGAGAGATGAAACGATAGAGATAAGATAGAGAGAGAGATGAAAGAGGTGAAACGAGAGAGAGAGAGAGAGTGAGATGAAACGAGAGACCGAGATGAAACGAGAGACAGAGATGAAACGAGAGACCGAGATGAAACGAGAGACCGAGATGAAACGGGAAAGAGAGAGATATAACGAGAGAGAAAGAGAGAGATGAAACGAGAGAGAGAGAGAGAGAGATGAAACGAGAGAGAGAGAGAGAGAGATGAAACGAGAGAGAGAGAGAGATGAAACGAGAGAGAGAGAGAGATGAAACAAGAGAGAGAGATGAAACAAGAGAGAGATGAAACAAGAGAGAGAGATGAAACAAGAGAGAGAGATAAAACGAGAGAGATGTAACAAGAGAGAGTGAGATGAGAGAAACAAGAGAAAGAAAGTGCTAGAGAAAGAAGAAGAGATGAGAAATAGAAAAACATGTAAGACTTACCCATTTGTGATGTCAAATAAAGTTTGACAGTACTCCTAGATTTTACAATTATAGCAATGGCTCGACATGATAACTACACAAGATAGAAAATATACAGAAACTAATATAAATGTTTCTACTTTTGGCACAAGTCCAGCTTGTATTACTCAGTGTATTACTGGTACTTTATTTTATCGACCCTGTAAGGATGAAAGTTAACCACGGCGGGATTTGAACTCAGAATGGAAAGGGGCGTAATTCTATACGTCAAATCATGGCGTCCGACCGTGTCGTGTCGTGTATAGGTTGGTGATGTGTGTGGTGTGTGGTGAGGTGTGTAGGTGATGTGTATAGCGTGGTGTGTGTGTGTGTGTGTGTGTGTGTGTGTGTGTGTGTGTGTGTGTGTGTGTGTGTGTGTGTGTGTGTGTGTGTGTGTGTGTGTGTGTGTGTGTGTGTGTGTGTGTGTGTGTTATATAAGCCGATCCCTTTTTTTATTTGAGAAATAGGACAGAATCCCAACCCCATTTATAAGCCATGGTGGCTAATCAACACATGAGAATTTCAAAACTGTCATCTGAGTGGAGAATATATTTATGAAGTTTTAATATTTTGATATTTAAAATGTTTTAAGTGTCATTTAGAGTAGAGTTTTTATTTCACTTCATTATGTAATAAGTTACCATTTTCTGATTGTTTTCAAGGTCATATTCATTAAAAACATCAAAAATAATAGCAAATATAAATTTGACCTCCAAAGTGAAACTGGTATAATATTTCAAAGTGAAACTGGTGTAGTATATTCACATCCAAAGTGAAAAACTGGTGTAATATTCCAAAGTGAAACTGGTGTAATATATCCACCTCCAAAGTGAAACTGGTGTAATATTCATCTCCAAAGTGAAACTGGTGTAATATTCCAAAGTGTAAACTGGTGTAATCTTCACCTCCAAAGTGAAAAACTGGTGTAATATTCATCTTCAAAGTGAAACTGGCGTAATATTCATCTTCAAAGTGAAACTGGCGTAATATTCATCTCCAAATTGAAACTGGTGCAACATTCATCTCCAAAGCGAAAATATTTTAGCACCTCATTTACATATAATTTTTAAGTTGGTGAAATCAAAATATTGACCTCGAAGACAAGTCCTCCCCCCTATTTTACCATCAATATTTTGTCACATTTCTCGACATATATACAAGTATATACAATATTTTACATAAATTATCAAAAGATTTGCTATTTATGTAAACAGAATTATCCGAAACTAAATCTAATAAAATTTCTTTTAATTAAATTTAAGAAAAAATATAGTTTGAAAGAAAACTAGAGATCACTGCTCGGACCAAGGTGTAGGGGTCACTGATTTTGACCAAGGTGTAGGGGTCACGACATACAAAATAAACAGTACTTACTGTAAATGAGGTTAGCGTTTGGAAAGGCTTCCAGCTGTTAAAGCGAAGCCAAGATCAGTACTGTATGAGCAAGACATGGTCACCTGACCTGGCATTGCCCACAATAGGACAAATCGTCTAACCCATGCTAGCGTAGAAAAATTGACATTAAATGGTGATATATATATATATATATAAAAAAAAAAAAAAAAAAAAAATCACCATTTAATGTCAATTTTGTATTGAGTACTTTACCTACTGTGGTTTCCCCCTCGATTGAACCCGAGACTCTCTCTCTCACACACATTATATATATATATATATATATATATATATAAGTATGCATGTATACGTACATACATATATGTATACAGACGTACAGTAGCATGCACATATATATACATATATACATACATATGCATACAGGTACACATACATATATGCACGTATCAGTTTAGCGGCGCTTATTATAACGTCGCTTTGTTCGTTTGTAAACAAACTGAACAGCCTGAATTTATGCCATACGGTGTTAAGGCAACCACGTCACCTTTTTGTTCAACACTGACACAGGAACGATGTACTAGTTTCAAGCTTGTTAGCTATCATCAGCACCGTTTACCCATCTGCCAGATAGTTGAACGTTCGAAAGTATATACTTCCCTTATGAAAATTAAGGCTGAGCAGCCTAATTTGCATATTGAGTGAGTTAAATCGGTCAGGCATACCGAAAACGATAAATTGAAACAAAATGAAAACGAAATTTCATTTCTCACTCTTAGTATGGCACTTACTTAAATGTAAGTATGCATGTATACGTACATACATATATGTATACAGACGTACAGTAGCATGCACATATATATACATATATACATACATATGCATACAGGTACACATACATATATGCACGTATCAGTTTAGCGGCGCTTATTATAACGTCGCTTTGTTCGTTTGTAAACAAACTGAACAGCCTGAATTTATGCCATACGGTGTTAAGGCAACCACGTCACCTTTTTGTTCAACACTGACACAGGAACGATGTACTAGTTTCAAGCTTGTTAGCTATCATCAGCACCGTTTACCCATCTGCCAGATAGTTGAACGTTCGAAAGTATATACTTCCCTTATGAAAATTAAGGCTGAGCAGCCTAATTTGCATATTGAGTGAGTTAAATCGGTCAGGCATACCGAAAACGATAAATTGAAACAAAATGAAAACGAAATTTCATTTCTCACTCTTAGTATGGCACTTACTTAAATGTAAGTATGCATGTATACGTACATACATATATGTATACAGACGTACAGTAGCATGCACATATATATACATATATACATACATATGCATACAGGTACACATACATATATGCACGTGTCAGTTTAGCGGCGCTTATTATAACGTCGCTTTGTTCGTTTGTAAACAAACTGAACAGCCTGAATTTATGCCATACGGTGTTAAGGCAACCACGTCACCTTTTTGTTCAACACTGACACAGGAACGATGTACTAGTTTCAAGCTTGTTAGCTATCATCAGCACCGTTTACCCATCTGCCAGATAGTTGAACGTTCGAAAGTATATACTTCCCTTATGAAAATTAAGGCTGAGCAGCCTAATTTGCATATTGAGTGAGTTAAATCGGTCAGGCATACCGAAAACGATAAATTGAAACAAAATGAAAACGAAATTTCATTTCTCACTCTTAGTATGGCACTTACTTAAATGTAAGTATGCATGTATACGTACATACATATATGTATACAGACGTACAGTAGCATGCACATATATATACATATATACATACATATGCATACAGGTACACATACATATATGCACGTATCAGTTTAGCGGCGCTTATTATAACGTCGCTTTGTTCGTTTGTAAACAAACTGAACAGCCTGAATTTATGCCATACGGTGTTAAGGCAACCACGTCACCTTTTTGTTCAACACTGACACAGGAACGATGTACTAGTTTCAAGCTTGTTAGCTATCATCAGCACCGTTTACCCATCTGCCAGATAGTTGAACGTTCGAAAGTATATACTTCCCTTATGAAAATTAAGGCTGAGCAGCCTAATTTGCATATTGAGTGAGTTAAATCGGTCAGGCATACCGAAAACGATAAATTGAAACAAAATGAAAACGAAATTTCATTTCTCACTCTTAGTATGGCACTTACTTAAATGTAAGTATGCATGTATACGTACATACATATATGTATACAGACGTACAGTAGCATGCACATATATATACATATATACATACATATGCATACAGGTACACATACATATATGCACGTGTCAGTTTAGCGGTGCTTATTATAACGTCGCTTTGTTCGTTTGTAAACAAACTGAACAGCCTGAATTTATGCCATACGGTGTTAAGGCAACCACGTCACCTTTTTGTTCAACACTGACACAGGAACGATGTACTAGTTTCAAGCTTGTTAGCTATCATCAGCACCGTTTACCCATCTGCCAGATAGTTGAACGTTCGAAAGTATATACTTCCCTTATGAAAATTAAGGCTGAGCAGCCTAATTTGCATATTGAGTGAGTTAAATCGGTCAGGCATACCGAAAACGATAAATTGAAACAAAATGAAAACGAAATTTCATTTCTCACTCTTAGTATGGCACTTACTTAAATGTAAGTATGCATGTATACGTACATACATATATGTATACAGACGTACAGTAGCATGCACATATATATACATATATACATACATATGCATACAGGTACACATACATATATGCACGTATCAGTTTAGCGGCGCTTATTATAACGTCGCTTTGTTCGTTTGTAAACAAACTGAACAGCCTGAATTTATGCCATACGGTGTTAAGGCAACCACGTCACCTTTTTGTTCAACACTGACACAGGAACGATGTACTAGTTTCAAGCTTGTTAGCTATCATCAGCACAAAGTATATACTTTCGAACGCTCAACTATCTGGCAGATGGGTAAACGGTGCTGATGATAGCTAACAAGCTTGAAACTAGTACATCGTTCCTGTGTCAGTGTTGAACAAAAAGGTGACGTGGTTGCCTTAACACCGTATGGCATAAATTCAGGCTGTTCAGTTTGTTTACAAACGAACAAAGCGACGTTATAATAAGCGCCGCTAAACTGATACGTGCATATATGTATGTGTACCTGTATGCATATGTATGTATATATGTATATATATGTGCATGCTACTGTACGTCTGTATACATATATGTATGTACGTATACATGCATACTTACATTTAAGTAAGTGCCATACTAAGAGTGAGAAATGAAATTTCGTTTTCATTTTGTTTCAATTTATATATATATATATATATATATATATATGTGAGAGAGAGAGAGTCTCGGGTTCAATCGAGGGGGAAACCACAGTAGGTAAAGTACTCAATACATTAGTAGAGTATATACAAAATATAATATAGAAATAGCTTCTACAGGACTAGAACTGTTTCATTCGAAGGAAATCATCAGGAAAGCCCCGATTTCCCTGAAATGAAAGTTCTAGTCCTGTAGAAGCCATTTCTATATCATTCTGTTGACAAAGGGTTTCTCCCTACGAACGGAAGGCCAGTTATATGATGCCTGTGTGAGATGGGCAGCAACTGCGGAGGATATGCGACGGCTGGAGAGAAATGAATCAAGCATGCTCCGTTGGATGTGCAATGTCAACGTGTGTGAACGACCAAGTATAGACGAGTTGAAAAAGAAACTGGGTATAAGAGGGGTAAGTTGTGGTGTGCAGGAGAGAAGACTACGATGGTATGGACATGTGATGCGCATGGAGGATGACCGCTGGGTAAAGAAGTACCAAGAAATCCCAGTAGAAGGAAGATGCAGTAGAGGGAGACCACGAAAATCATGGGCGGAAGTGGTGAGAGCTGACCTCAGATCGCTGAAGCTCACAGATGACGACCGAGGACAGTAACGATGGAGACATGCTGTGCTGAATAGGACCCGTCCCACCCTTGCAAGCAGGAAAAAGCAGACGTATGAAGATATATATATATATAAATAAGAATCAAATATACTACTTGACTAATATACTAATATGTATAGATAATAAAGATATAACAAACCTGTTGGTATAAACATCAACACTGGTAGACTCCTTCAGTACAGGAGAGGGGTAGATGATACTCCTGGCTTGTGTTTGATCAATAGCATCACTCCTTCCCTATGGCACATACATTTCTATTTGGTAGTGACCAGTTGTTTCCTCCTGCTAAGAAAGAAATACCACCAGGGGTCAGAAGGTTAATTTATTAGTTTTATTTATTTAGTTTATGTGTCATATATAGGGTGTCCCCCCAAAATGTATACACACTTCAACAATATTCTAATAAATATGTGTATGCATTTTTGGGGGTCACCCTGTATTTGTGGCTGAATTTTTGGGGTGGTGGTGGGAGGTTATTGTGGCTGAGGGGAGGGAGGGAGAATGTAGATTGTGTGTAAGTAGAAGGGAGAGAGAACGTGAGATGGGAGAGACACACATACATGTATGTGTGTCTCTCCCATCTATGTAGATATAGAGTAATGTGAATGCTAAAGGGTTAAATACACACAAACACACACAAACATACATATACACAGCCTTAATATAAACCAACAATACTTATCATAGATATACAGTGTTGTTTACCATCTCCGGTCAGTTTAAACTGGAGATGGTAGACAGCCAGACCAATCTCAGATAATATTTACGTTTATGTTGACAGAGGGCAAATGGCTGGGTATTTGTGTGGTCAGCTAGAACAATGACGTCCCCTTCTGTAAGGTTGCCAGGACGGGTCTGGGTCACTACAAAATTAAAACAATATTTGTTATATGAACAGTGTGTGTGTGTGTGTGCGTGTGTGTAGGGGGGTAATTTGTTGTGTGGGGGTTAATTTAGAGAATATAGGGTTAACATCAACAATGTGGAGGTAATATGGCTAACATGAAGAGTGTGGTGGGGGGGGGGGGTAAACATGGCGAGAGTGCGGTGGGGGTCAAACATGGTGAGAGTGTGGGGGGAAAACATGGCGAGAGTGTGTGTGTATGGGGGGGGGGGGGGGCATGGAGAGAGTGGGGGAGGCGGGATAACATGGCGAGAGTGTGGGGGATAACATGGAGAGAGTGTGGGGGCTTTTGAACAGGAGGGGATATCAGTATGCGTGTAGTTGTAGAAGTAGAAGGGTAACATATATATATATATATATATGTGTGTGTGTGTGTGTAGAGGCACGTGGCCTAGTGGTAAGGGTGTTGGACTTACAATCATAACATCGTGGGTTCGATTCCTGGGTTGCATGTGTTCTTGAGCAAAACACTTCATTTCACGTTGCTCCAGTAAACTAAGCTGAAAATGAGTACCAGCAATAGATGGGAGGTTTAACCCTGCGATGGACTGGCGCCCTGTCCAGGGTGGAGTCTTGTACTCTCAGTCGCTTCACGCCATAATGCATGGAAAATCTAAGTCGTCTAACTACAGATGTACGTCAAACCACTCTAGCACATTACTATAAAAAGTTATTTAAAAAATAAATAGATGATAAATAGAAAAAGAGAAATGGGGAATACATATACATACATTATATATATATATATATATATATATACATACATTATATATATATATATATATATACATTATATATATATATATATATACATACATTATATATATATATATATATACATACATTATATATATATATATATATACATACATTATATATATATACATACATTATATATATATATATATATACATACATTATATATATATACATACATTATATATATATATATATATACATACATTATATATATATATATATATATATATATACATACATTATATATATATATATATATATACATTATATATATATATATATATATATAGGGGTGGGGGATATTATTATATTGCCAGAAATAATAAAACTCACTTTTCACTTCCATATATTTTATATCTATCCCTATAGTTAATTTAACTAGCAATCAATGTTTTATTGATTGACCAAGAGTTGTATATATATATATATATATAGTCCCCCAGAGTTCTTTCGTTATACACCTGTGACATCAGTGATACTATTGTTTCTTCCTGTTGTGTTGTAATGATGGTACAACAACTAATCAAAGGCCCTAAGAAAGATTAAAGTGGTAGAAAAGCCAGGATCTACTATAAAATCCCTGATCAGTAAACCTTAACCCTTTAAGAAAACCCAAATTAGGGAAGCAACTGAAATAGAACCAAGAAAACCGAAGTAGAACAGAAAACCCGAATGGAACAACAACCATACAAATACACACTAATGACCGAAGATAGAATACAAACACGAACACATACCAAACAGAAAACGCGCATAGAAACACATTCGCAAACCGAGACAAATAAATAAACAATTGAATAAGTAAATATTACAATACAACGGGAGGAAACAATAATATCACTGATGATGTCACAGGTGTCTCATGAAAGAACTCAGACTATATATATATATATATATAAACAGTTGGTCAATCAATGATAAACATTGATTGCCAGCTAAATTAACTGTTGGGATGTAGAATATACGGAAGCGAAAACCAACCCAACCCAAACTGTATTATTATATATTTCTGGCAATATTATAACAATATGACCCTCCCCAAATATAATTTGTTTCGACATACGATTTCATATAAAAAATACGTTGCAAACAAATTAGTTCGGATCTAGCTGTCGAAAAGCTGGAGCTCAGCCGTCGGGGTCCTGACTTTTCCTTATATACATATATATACACACACACACAGCAACGTGTGTTTATAGTAGTGGGGAAATATACAAATAACACACACACTGTCGTTGTGCGTGCTACCTGCTTCTGTGTTTTTTGTTTTTTTTTTCCTTTCCCTTTCCTTTATATTATATTATATTTGTTTGTGCTTTCGTTCTGTAAATATTCTATTATATTTCTTTTTATGAGAAATATAATACAATTTTAAGGGCAGTAGATTGGCAGTATCAGTATAGAGTCGGACACCATGCTTTGCAGCATAGAGTCACGGCCCTTTACGCTCTAAGCATTGAGCACACCTCGCTTCGGCTGTTGGCGTCTAGTATACTGTATCACACTTTTTTGTCTCTCCTCTTTTCTTATGATACATATCTTCTCTTTAATATATACATATATATATATATATATATATATATATATATATATGCACACATACATGCATAAACACTTCTATGCAAATACTCATACATTAAAAACACACATCATATACCAGCATAATAACGATTGACAAACCATCAGGACACATGCTTGCTCGTGTGAAAACCGAATTTGCTACCCTACGTATATTGACGGAAACAGATATGTACATAAACACACAAACAGAACTGGTATGACTTATATAGGTACATCAAAGATTTTGTTCCACTATTGAACCATTCAAGGTAGTTAGAACGAAGTACCAGTGTAGTACTGGGGTCAATTCTTCTTCTATATCTCTTTCTTAATTCCTTTCTCTCACTCTATATCCGTCTCTGGAAAACATAACCTATCTGGGGTAGAGATCGGATCTGTCACCTTATACAAAATGGCCCGAACACCCCGAATGTCAATGCGGGACCTCTACAACTCCCTCACAAGTTATAGGTCCCTACATACATACATAAAAACATCAGAGATATCCTTTATATCTTTCACTCGATAATGCTAGACAAGTATTCCGTGAGTCAGAAAGGAATATTTGCGATATGACGGGAGAACCTCTCTGAATAAATATTACATAATTCAGAGGCTACGTAAAGCAGGCGGCGACATCATCGAAGATGCCATGTGGAAATGGACATAACACACATAGGGTTACCTTATAATCATAGACATTTGGGCTTATGAACACACATATATTTAAATATATACGGGTGCACAGGTGTACGGAGTTCTCATGTCGCCACTAAGGATTCCGCCAGATGTCCCGTCACACATCTCTACACCTTCCATTAAATATTGATTAGTAAACAAACCGTGTATCTCACATGTAAGAGGGAAAGCCATAGCAAGTGTTGAGGATAAGAGACGTGTGGAATTAATAATAATATTGTTTTAATTATTAATAGTAGTTGTCACAATAAAGTGAGGAGGACAACATTATTATAAATACTTATACTAATGTTGTTTGGAGGGCGGTGGATTGGCAGAGGGTCGGACGCCATTCTTTGACGTATAGAGTTACGGTCCTTGCCATTATGAGTTCAAATCCCGCCGAGGTTAACTTTGCCTTTCATCCTTACAGGGTCGATAAAATAAAGTACCAGTAATGCACTGGATAATTGCTGGCCTTGTGCCAAACGTAGAAACCATTATTATAAATACTTATATACACACAAGCTTAAACAGGTATACATGCGTACGCTTATCTAGACACGTACGTACATAAACGTTTATAAATAAAAGCCGAAGATAAAAAGAACATAGCTTACCATATCGAATTTGGAAGGATGCACATGGACGTTGAGTGCTTCAACATGGTCCCATCATCATTTGCTGATACGATTATTGCATACACAACACAAGTTTAAAGAGCTATCTGTTTAGAAACCATCAAGCCAGGCCACCATCTATACACTGAGGTATGACAATTGAAGGACATCACCGCAAATCAGGTGGTTGTAACATCAAATCAAACCTAAAGAGATAATAAAAGTCATATATTTTCTGAAAACTACAGAATAGTAAAAGATATGTCGACACTTTTGCGATATTAATAAGACTGAGAAAGGTATGAACGCCACCACGTCAATTAAGCTTCGAAAATAGAAAGTAGGTTTATATATATATTAATTTTCATTTTCTTCCCCAATTCTGTATTTTGAAATCCTTTCATTATTTTAAATATTTCTATCATGTCACTCGTTTGATTAATCTCCTCCAAAGTTGTAATTCTAAGTGTTTGTCCCTGGTATAGTGAACTAATGTTGATATTTTCAAGTCTTGGCATTTATATGGAATAGTGTACTAATATTTAAATTGTCTTCATATTTTTATCCTGTCTCCCCTAAGATTTATCTCCTCTAAATTTACAAAAGCTTCTCATTTCTTTCACAAGATAGATCTTTAAATAATTATATTGTTTTCTGTTTTCTTCTTCTCTGGGTTGCTTCAAGAGCCTCACCATTTTTTCGGATGTCGGTTGACCATGGCCCAAAACAATATTCTCAGTGGTATCACATATTCATGTAGAGTTTTAGATTTTTCAGCATTTAGTTAGGAAAAAGAATGTTTTATTATTTCTATTATCCGTCTCGCTGTTTTGCTTCTACATGGTTAGCCATCTTTCAATTCATATTCATACATATTCACAATTCTTCTGTGAGGGTATAAGAAGCTCGTTATTTGCTCAACATTCGATACCAAAACATGCTTCCTATTCATAACTTCGTTGTACGAATATAATAATTAAAGTATATATACAAGCTATGTATGTATATATATATATATATATATATATATATATATAGCTGCTTATTAACTCTTTCCCGAAACATATCTTCAAAATAAGGTAAGACATTTCCCGAAAAATATTATAAGGTGTCTCAATAATTATTCCATTTCAATCAATTTCTCATTTTAGTTTTCTTTAGAAATATCTTGGCATTGAAGATTTGTCCTTCTCATAGTAATTAGCTTGTCTCAAAATTGTTCGTAGTGTTTCATGTTTAGTGTCAAAAACTATCGTTAATGCAAAATTTTGCACTAATGTAATAAATGTTACTTTTAAAAGAGTGAAGCTCTCAATTTTTTCTTTCTCTTGTATATTGATATCCAAAGAATGACAAATGTATGTGTTAGGAGAAAAAACCCACAGCCAAAAACCCCATATCCAAACAATGACAAATGTATGTGTTATGCTGTAGGAGGGAAAAACAACGACCTTCTTCCGTCGCTCTAGAAGGTTAACTGACAGTGTTGTTCGTAGGAGTGACAAGTACTCGACAACTGAGCACACACCTTACTGCCTTTTATATACCATGTTAACTGGACAGACTTGCCAAGTATGGATACACTCTCACCTTATCAATATTGTCCGAGTCCGAGGACATTTTTCTCTCTGGTTAAGGAGTGAGATAAAATATTAGGGATCAATCTCTAGCAATAATTTAATTAAATTATATTTAACCAAAGCTGTTATGTCGTGTTTGTTGTTATATTTTATAGTCGTGGTTTCAATGTTTATCAGGGGTTGTAGAATTAGTTTTATCTAATTATTTTCAAACAAAAATAATGTATATATTGCCGTTGTACGTTGAAATCACATATATACATTTATATACACACCAAGGATGGAGGGAAGACAGAATTGAAAACCATTATTGCTGAGCACAACATTGCAGGATCAAATCTAACACACACACACACACATATATATATAGGATAATCAGGTATGTCCATTTATGAACGCCACTGCAGATCATCAGGTCGTAGGATGAAATCAACCCTACAGAAATGATAAACTAGATGAAGGTATATTTTATGAAAGCTCGTGAAGAATAAAAATGAAAGTGAACCATTTTGAATTGTTAATATCATTGGGAAAGCCATGAAGGCCACTACATCAATTTTTCTTTTAAATAGAAAGTAGGTTTATAAATATTAATTTTGATAGTATTTTTGTAGCAGTCTCAGTAGCCTATTGGTAGGTGTTGAGACAGTTGTGATGATAGTCCGGTGTTCAATCTCAGTCAGGAATCACTTGGTAAATCAAATATTTTTTTTAAATTTTTCATTAAAAAAAAAAAAAGCTGTTCCAGGGAAGATTCTGACTGAGATTGAACCCCAGACCCGAATATCCACCACCTCGAGCAACTACCACTAGGCCACCGAGACGGTTACGAAATTGTTTTGAAAATTAATATTTATAAACCTACTTTTTAATTTTTTTTTCATTTTAGAAGAGGTAAACTAAACCTGACAGAGATTGAACCCTAGACAAGGATCTCCACCGTCTTTAATACCTACCATTAGGCCACAGTGACTTTCTACGCATTCGTAGTGAAAATTAATATTTATAAACCTACTTTCTGTTTGGAAGAAAACTCGATGTTGCGGCGCTCATGGCTTTGTCAGAGAATTCATAAAGTAAATCTTGACTTTATTTCTCATCGCTCTAGGTTTGATTTGAACCTACAACGACTCCGTCATTCCAGCTTAGTACGTCGTACCCTTAAGTTGTTAAACGTGATTTCTATATATACATACATGTAAGATTTGAAATGTATATTATATTCATCAAATTTTAATTGAAAATTATGTTTTATAAAAGAGAGAAAAGAAACAATTTAATGAAATTAAGAAATTAATTTTATTCAGTAATATTATTTTTACTTTGTGTATTCACTTCATTAACTGCGGAATAGTTCTCATGTTTTTGTTTTTTTCTTACCATTGTTTACTGTAAATATTGACCGCGACGAGACTGGATTGTTACCAAGTTTTACTGGATGATGGCATTTCCTTATTGTATTATTTTGTTGACAGTGCACATCGGACATCTATCTAAATACCTGGGATAAACATAAGGTGTGTCTTTTACCTAACATTTCATTTTAATTTCTGATGTTCCAATGGATCACTTTTAAAATAAAACCAATAAACAACACTGGTAGACTCCATATAAGGAACCACAGAGATGAGGTACGAATAATCTAAAATTAATTTTAAAAAAAAGACAATATTTCAAGAAAGACAAATATTAAAAAATGATTTCCAACAAACACATAAAGACAATCACATCCCCAATTTAATATCTGAAGATCAACATTTTTCACGATATAAAACAAAATATGTAAAGTTAAGTGACCTCTAATTTATTTGCTTCTAACTTTATTTTACTAATCTGTATTCTGTAGACATATATTTTCGTTGGTGTACATTACGATTTTGTTGATGAAATTTTCTTTCGTCTTTAGATAATTATTTCTTATAAAAGTTATAACATTCACCTCTTCCAATTAGATCTATATTTTAATTCTAGAATACTGTATTAACAATTATATTTTCATGTCCATATGATTAAGTATTAAGGTTGTTATGTGATATTTACAATACAGTCCATAGACAAGTGGAAGTGGGGAAGGGTTAATTATTTAAACACAGCTAACCCCACACCCTCTGTATTTCGCTTACCCCAAGGTTTCCCAACACGGGCGATTTCATATATACATACACACATATATATATATTTACACATATATCTACAAGCCAATGATTATAGAGTCGGGTTAGATCGACACAGATCGAACCTTGTATTGATCAATAGCGAAACGGGCGTCACAACCAATAAACGTAGTGAAGGAGTAACCATTCGTTCTTGTTATATATATATATATATATATATATATATATATATATATATTTACTTCTACCTGGAGTTTCGACCGATAGATAGTATTAGCATTGGAAAGACAAATGGAAACACACATCGAAAGACAATAACGAACGAAACTGTATACAGTCGTATCTCTGAACACATATCTCTGAAAAATATAAACAAAATATACATTAAGAAAGTGTCGTCCCAGGTTCAAATTCCCTACAGTGCAGTCCTCTAGGTTTGACTCAACATCCATTATATTCTAAACTATCCATCCATCTTATATCAGTTATATTTATAACTTTAAAAGTATTTCCTTTGTTGTTTACTAAACGACTTGACAAAGTATTCCATTCACTAATTATGTCTTTCGAGTATTCCTTTTTAAACACAATATATTTCATCGTCAGGAAAACTGTATTTCGAAGTTCATTTATCATTTTAAATATTTCTATCATGTCAAACGTTTAACTTAACTCCAATGAACTTGCAATTCTTAGGGTTTTATTTCTACATTGGAATAATCTACTAATACAGTGAAATTCCGTTATAACGAAAAGTTCCTAATAACGAGATCGACCGAAACAAATAGAGTGTTTCTTTGTTATTACCTCGGGGATTGTAAAAAAAAAATTCGTTATAATCGTATTCGTTATAACGGAATTTTACCTGGATTTATATTTTCAAGACTTTGCTTTTATCTAGAATAGTGTAGGCATATTCATAGATTTTATATATTTCTACCATACTACTTCTTAGCTTTATCTCCCCAAGAATAGCAATTCCTAGGTTTTACATCTTTCGAAACAAAGATTTCTTAAGAGTTTTGGTGTTTCATGTTTCTCTGGATTCCTTCAATAGATTCTCTGTTATTTCGGAGGTCGGGTGACCAAACCACCAAACAATATTCGAAGTGGTATCGCACCATTTATTTAGCTAGGCAAAGGAGGTATATCTATCTGCTGTGTTTTCTTTAATACGCTTAACCACCATTAAATTTAAATGTATATATATATATTCCCAATTCTTGGGGGAGGGGAATAAAAGACATTTTAACTCCATAATTCGATATAAAAAACTGCTTGCGTTCTATATAGTGAAGGTAATTATAAACCTCATTTGGTCATTCCATGAGAGTATCTTTGTCAGCCTATGAAGGAGTGATGCTAGGGTTGTGAAATCTTACAAGCATTAATTGCAGCTCTTCATATTAATAACTACGTGTTTCTTTCCAGGGTCTATGTTGTATTATAAACCTCATGAGGTCATTCCATGAGTATCTTGATCAGACTATGAACTTTTCAGCAGACACTCACAATTATAGCTACATATTAACTCTTCCCTCAAAACAGTTTTTCTTTAAAATAAAGTGAGATTTATATTCCGAAAAATATGGTAAAGTATCTGTAATATTTCCAAATCAATAAATTTCTCATTTCGATTTTCAGTATATTGTATTATACCGTTGAAAATGTTAATTGTCCTTCTTCTGAAATAAATCAGTTTGTCTCCAAATGATTCGTATTGTTGTTTCCTCCATTCGACGTATCCCGTCACAAACTCTGACGTTTCTACAACATTTCCAAACGTTAATACAACATTAGCTCTAATGAAATAGATGGGACTTTTTAAACACTGACATTTTCATTTCGCTTCTTTCTAATAGATATAAAAGTGTATGTGATAGGAGAGAAACATCACGATCTTCTTTCGACGTTGTAGGAGGCTGTCAGAGTGTTTAGCAGGAGCGGTAACTACACGGCAACGGTGAACATCACGTGTTAAGTCACAAGAGACTGCTATTTATATACCGCGTTAACTGGGAATACGTACCAAACCAGGATGTCCCCTTCAATATTCTCAGAGCTTCATTCCTCCCAGTGTTATTGCCACTAGAAAGGGTCGACCTTGTCTTTCCTCACTCTGCGGTTTTAGTAAAGTAAATCTGGATTTTGTTTATCACCGCCCTAGAGTTGATTTGAACCTACATTAACACCGTTGACAATACTGCTCGACAACCTCTAATCTGTCATACCTGTGTGTGTGTGTGTGTGTGTTAACGATTCCAGCCTAGTGCGACGTACTTATTTGTCAAACCTGATCCCTATATAAATAAATACTATATATAAGTGTACAATATTTGAACCTATAATGATGTGCTTTACAGTAATGTCATGTAACATCAACTAGATGGAACTATGTATATGTTTGTTTATTAAAATAATTAAAGTCATCTCTATATTCCTTACTAAAGATTGAACTCCTGACACCACCTTACAATCTCAACTATGAAGTATTAAAACTTCTATTTATTATTTCTAACCTCACCTCTTTGTATTCTCGATGTAAATCCTGGCGAGATTAATTTTCAATTTTTATTTTTGGAGCAGATAAAACATAGTACCAGTCAAATAATTGGATCAATTAAATCGATTGGCTTCACTTAAATTTCTGCACTTTTGCCTGAATATATATATGGTATTCCGTCAGTTACGACGGTGAGTGTTCCAGTTGACTCGATCAACAGAACAGCCTGTTCGTGAAAGTGTTTAAGCATTCTACAGAAATGTTTACCCTTACCGTAGTTCTCAGGGAGATTCAGTTTGAAACAGTGATAAATGGCCGACTCTGCTACTTACACGTTTATGCCAGCTTTGATTGAACGATGGGAAATGAAGTGTCTTGCTCAAGATAACACAATTATGAACCGAATACCATAACTTTTAAACTACAGAGAGAGAGAGATTAACCAGAAATATATTTTGATAATGGGAAAGGCTTTCTTTTTTATTCAACAAGTCTTTAAATATGTTTGCAATGAAAAAAGGAAGAAAAATAAATAAATTTACGAAATGAGTATTATTCAGAAGTTTTATTTTTGTATATTTTTACTGCATTAACTGCGGCGTATGTGTTTTGTTTGTTTTTTTTCTTAGTATTGTCTGTTAATGGCGACTGCGGGGAAACTTGAAAAAAGTCACTCGAAGGTAAAGCCAATCATTGTCTGAACTTCAATATTTTCATGGTGTAATTAAAATTTCATAACTTGAATTTATTGAACTCCGATTTGATTTCTCATAAATGTTTTAATAATGCATATTCTGCTTAGATATTTTCGATGTTGTACATTACGATTTTGTTGACATTATCTGATATCTTTAAGCCGAGGTTAACTTTGCCTTTCATCCTTACGGGGTCGATAAACTAAAGTACCAGTAATGTACTGGGGTAATTGCTGGTCTTGTGCCAAAAGTAGAAACAATTATCTCTTATAAGCAGTATAATGGCGTGTTCCTCCTCATATTTACATTTTCTTCTGTAATTTATATTTTCAAGTCCATCTTTTTAAATATTTCTTTCGTGTACTCTAGGCTTTTATTTCTAGTACATATCTTGAAGAATTCTTCCGTGTAATGATAAATGTTTCAGAAAAAATATTTTCTATTGTCTTCAGAGTATTTTTATACGCAGTAAAATGGTGATCCCTCCTCACAATAATGTTTCCTTCTGGAATACTGTACTTTCAAGTGCTTTCATTATTTTAAATATATATATATATCTTCAGTTTGACTTATTTCCTCTATAATTGTATTTCCTACAGTGTTTACATTAGAGTAGTGTACTAGTATTTATATTTTCAAGGCTTTACATTTATCTGGAATAATGTAACATTTCATGGCTTCCCTTAGCTTTCACTCCCCTAGTGTTGGGATTTCTTAATTATTCTGGTCTTTTATATTTTTTCTTGTCTGGATTCCTTCAATCTCTTCTGTTCAAGTGGTATCTCTCATTTCATTTATCTAGAGTTTAAAGTTTACCTGACTTTACACAAGTTAAGAAATATTTTATTATTCCTATCATCTGACTTGCTGTGTTTTCTTTAACATAGTTAGCCACCTTTAAATTCAAATTCATACATATTCCCAATTCGTTGGGGGAGGGGTATAAGAGGCGCCTCTTTATTTTACAATTCTTATTGTATTTTGTACATTCGATGTACGAACATAATTAAAACATATATATATAGCTGTGTGTATATATATATAATATATAATATATATATATATATATATGCATATTAACTCCTCCCCGAAATATATTTTATATTTCTATCATGGCTCCCCCCCTTTTTTTTAAAGTTACAATTCCTGTTTTCCATCTTCACAAGACATTTCTTAATATTTCTGGTATTTTATTTTTCGTTCTTGAGGTTCCTTCAATAATTTCTGATTCCTTTCGGTGGTGTTTCACATGTTTCTCTAAATAAAGGAAGGTTTTATATCTATCGTCCAACTTGCTGTGTTCGTCTTTAACATTCTTATCCACTTTAAAATTATAGATTTACACGTTTCCGTTTTTTGTTGGGTGGGCATTTTTGTTGGGGCATTGTAACCTCAAAATATCGATGTGGAAACCTGCTTGTATCTTAAACACTAAACATACCAATATGATAAATATATGTATGTTTACAAAAGCCATGTATAAGTATACCTGCACATTAACTCTTATCCAAACATTTGTTTTTCAAAATATGGTGAGACATATTCCGATAAATACTGCTACTTGTCTTTTTAAGTGTTTCTTTTCAATGAATTTTTCATTTCAGTTTTCAGCAGACAGTACTGGCGTTGAAGATGCAATAAATTGTCCTTATTATAATCACCAGCTTGTCTCAAATTCGTCTGTTTTGTTACTTCGTCCATTCCACGTTTAGTGTTACAAACTGACGTTTCTACACCAATTTTCTATCGTTAATTCTTGATTGTATTTTAATGTAATAAAATATTTCTTTTCAAATATTTACTTTCTTACGTGAATTCTTTCTCTTGTGTATTGTTAACTAATGAATAAAAATATATATGATTTGCGAGAGAGGAAAAATGACACGACCTTCCTTCATCGCTGCAGGAGTCCAATTGGCAATGAACTGACCATGAGAGGTAAGTACTCGACAACAGTGAACATGACGTGTTTGGTGTTAAGGAACACACTACTATTTATATACTGTGGTACATGGAAAGCCGAGTCAAACCTTATCAACATTCTCAGAGACTCTTTTCTCCCTTATGAAGCAGTGAAATAAAGAATTGCAGGGGATTATTTTTAACAGGAGACTGTTATGTCGTGGTTGTTGTTATAATATGTAGTTAGGGTTTCAATCTTTAGCTGGGATTGTAAAATTACTTTTATTAACTAAAAACAACATAAAAAAAAATATAGCGTCCTTGTACGTTCAAACTGAAGCGGCATTATTGCTAACACATCACTGTAAGATCAAATCTAACACACAAATACATACACACTCACATATATATATAGATTGAGGGATGAGAGAACTGAAGAGGCATTATTGCCAATACATCACTGTAGGATCAAATCTAACACACACACACACATGTATATATTTAGTAATCAGGTATGACCAATGAAGCTCGTTAATGGAGATCATCTGGTTGTGGGATCAAATCAACCCTGGCTAAATGAGATATCAAATCAAGATTTATTTTATCAAAGCCTCAGAAGAATAAAAATCAACGTCAACCCTTTATAGTATTAATTCGACTGAGAAAGGCATGAACACCACCACGTCAATTAAGTAGGTTTATAAATATTAATTTTCACCTTGTCTTTGTATCCGTCTTGGTGGCCTATTGGTAGGTGTTAGAGATGACGAAGATCTTGGTCTCGATTTCAATCTTGCCCAGGCAAGTATTTTTTTTTTTATTTCATAAGAACAATGAAAAAATAGCGGATTCTGGTCGAGATTGAACACCCGACTAGGATCACCACCGTCTCTAACACTTACCATTAAGCCACCGAGACGACTACACAAACGGACTGAAAATTAATATTTATAAACCTACTTTCTATTGCGAAGCTTAATTGATGTGGTGGCGTTCATGGTTTTCTTTCTCAATATTATTAATACTACAAAAAGGGGTCGACATTAATTTTTATCCGTCTGGGACTTTCACGAAATATATTTTGATTTGGTTTCTCATTTCTCTAGGGTTTATTTGATCTTATATCCAGATGATCTGCAGTGTCGTTATTCAATGGTCATACATTTTTCTTCGGGTGAGGGTTGTGGAGACAGAGCCATCAAACACTCCTTCCAGCAGGTTCTGTCAGAAGCAACCGATGTGTGTGTGTGTGTTAGATTTGATCCTAGGTGGCGTTCAAGACTTTCACAGTATTATTGGTACTAGAAAGGGTCGACCTTGTCTTTAATCCCTCTGGGGCTTCTATAAAGTAAATCTTGCCTTTGTTTATTATCGCTCTAGGGTTGATTTGAACTTCCATTGACTCCGTCTGTAGTAGTACTCAATAACTTCAAATCTGTCATACCTCATTCCCATGTGTGTTTGTCTGTGTGTGATAGATTCCAACCAAGTGTGATGTGTCGGTAAATTGTCAAACCTGATTCCTACATAGATAGATATGTGTACATATGTAAGATTTGAAACTACAATGATGTGAGTTGAAGTAATGGCGCTATGTATATGTAGTGTTTCCTCCATTAAAAAATAATTAAAAGCAATTCTATATCATCCCAGTGAAAGATTGAACTCCTGACAAAACCTTACGCTACATAACACCAAAACTACATCACATACTTAACCACTAGGCCACCAACATACATAGATACTTGTATATCAAAATAAAGTATTGAAACGTCAATTTTTTATTTTTTATTTTTTATTTTTTATTTTTTATTTTTTATTTTTAAATAACATCAGACCACCTTTGTGTTTTCAGAGCAGATACTACGGACATTAATTTTGAATTTTATGTTTTGAGAGCAGATAAAATAAAGTACCAGTTACATACTGGGATCAATTTAATACAGAGTCTTGTCTCCGGAA
>OZ024757.1:13496001-13501001 GCA_964016885.1 Eledone cirrhosa | reverse complement strand
GTGTTTTATTGAGTAAGAATGCCTATATAATCGAGATTTAAACGATGTTGCCGTTGATCCCACGTAATACCACTCGTTGCCTCCGGATTTAATGCTACACTTATAGATGATATTTTTTTCAAGGCAGTTATTGCCGAGGGGGCAATTGTCAGGATAGGTGCAGTTACAGTTGTGTACGTTGGTTTTGTAGTTAGGTTTACTCTGGAGTAGTATTGCGGACGAACTTAGGTGTGGTTTATTTATGTTCTGTAGTGTATTGTCTACTGTTTTTTTTTGTGTTCTTTGTACTTAAGTTTTTAGTGTTTTCGTTTAACCTTCTAGTATTGATCTTTTTTATGTGTTGTTCAAGGTTTAACGCTGTAGAGTATGACAGTCTTATAGTGGTAGGGTTTAGGATTTTGTGGTATTTGTGTGATGTAGGAAAATGTTTCCTAACTATTTTAAAGAAGAGTACTGGTAAATTTGTACTAATGGAACTATTGTATTCAGGGTTATACCATAAGTACTCTTTGCATCGCTTTCTATTAGTTTTGTTTGTTGGTTTACTGGTGTGTACACTATGGTAGTAAGTGTGGTTTGTTGTTGTGTTATTATTTCTACCTATGTGGGATTTATTTTGGGTGTTTTGATTGTTTTCATCTATATATTTTATTTTGTTGAGGTAGCCTGCTTTACTAAGGGCGTTATCGTAGTACTCGGCGTGTTCCTTAAATACTTGTATGTTAGAAGATAGACCCGAGATTCTAAGGGAAATATTTTTAGGGATAGATTTAATTATAGAGATGGGGTGGTTAGACCCAACATTTACGTACTTGAGATTTTCATTCAATTTATGAAACGGTTTAATCAGA
Organism: Eledone cirrhosa; assembly: GCA_964016885.1. Taxonomy (NCBI): domain Eukaryota; kingdom Metazoa; phylum Mollusca; class Cephalopoda; order Octopoda; family Eledonidae; genus Eledone; species Eledone cirrhosa. The sequence continues at coordinate 13,500,150 of OZ024757.1, read as the reverse complement.
TCAGAGTTTAAATTGAGTGTGACATCCAGGAAGTTAACTACTTTAAGGTTGTGTTCATATGTTATAGTTAGTCCTATTTCGAGTAGTAGTTTTCTTATATCTTTGCGTAGTTTTTCTAGTTTTTGGTTATTTAGGTTTTTAACTAGGAGGAGAGCATCATCGCGGTATATTCCACCGTGGAGATTACTGAATTTTTCCTGGAGTTTAAAGGCGATAAATAACCCCACAATATCAGTTATTTCCGCCGAATCGTTAGAGCCCATTGTTATGTCAAAGTTGGAGGGTCTATCTTTACGAACCCAATAACTGTTCTCAAATTTGACTATAGTTTTCCTAGCTTCTAATATAATCTTAATTTCTTCATTTGTCAGAGTTATCCTTAGCAAACTCAATGGCTCTATTCAGAGTTTCAGGTGATATCGATGAGTAATATTCGTCGATATCAAACTGGATAAACTTAGATTTATTCTTATTGCTAATGCTATTAAACCTTCTAATTGCTTCTTGGGTCTTCCCCCAGAGTTTAATGTTAACCTTAGCCTTAATTTGGGGGATGATTCTATCTAAGATATATTTGCTTATTTTACCTATATCTGATTTAGAGGGGCAGATTAGTCTAATTTTAGGATCATTATCAAAGTTTACCTTATGGTCCTTAAGATTGAAGGTGGGTACCGCCGGTAAGAGGGGTCCTGTCCTATCTTCGATTCCGAGATTTTTCACTATTTCGCATGCCTCATCATTGATGTGCTTAAGGGTTACTTCACTCGTTTTTCTATATTTTTTATGTAGTTCTTTTCGATTGAAGTTGTTATATGTAGTGCAGTCCATAGTATACAGGTTAGATGTTTTGTCCGCTTTTACTACAGTTCCTTTGGTGTTTTTAAGGTCGTCCAGTAGTTTCTTAATATCTTTCTGCAGTTTGTTGTTGGTGTTACGTCCTTTGAATTTAATTTTAAGGATTAAGTTCATAAGGTCCTGCTCAAATGCATCTAATAGTGGGTTGGTGGGTGGGTTTTTACACGTTCTAAAACCGAATTTGTTGTTTACACCACTTTCTCATGGTGAGTTCATACGGCTTCTATCATAGTGGAGCGTTTTCCACCGGACACGTCGAATGAATTCATTTGTTTTTTGTATCATACTCAACAAGTATTCCTTTTTACCTTGGGTTGGTATGAAAAATTCAAGTCTGTATGTTAATTAAGTGCAAACACAAAACCAACCATGCATATCTTTACTATCTCTAATCCTTCTATAGATTTAGAAATATAACCAACGCCAAATAATGTATTCTATAAAAATGTCAAAACAACAGATGGGAATCTAATTACCCACTGCTATCAACAATTTCTATCCACTCCCTTAACTATTCTTCTAACAACTTCACTCCTCCCTCTTAATATTCTCTATAAAAACCAAACAAGTTCTCAATGAGATTATTCTGATGAAATGATAGTTGAAAATAACATTGAAATATTGAGTGTCTGCATAATTAATACTTTGTAGATAGCAGCTGTTTTCAGGTAATATAACTGTTATTGAAACACGTGTCAATAAATTCCTTTTACTGAACTGTATCCATTTAAATCCTTCTATTTTCTCCGGATTACTTTTGAAACTACAACTGGAACCGTCGAGCAAACCCTACGTGAGCTGTTCATCTACTGTGTGTAATATTCATATTACAACACTACGGAAAATACTATATATATATATATATGTAGAAGTTCTATTTAAATTGTTGGGATACAACAAGCAAATATTTTTATAACTGATATAAAGCACTCAACAAATTATTGGAGTAAAAATACAATATATTAACATTCTTTAAGGGTATGTCAATATTTATTTATAAAACTGATCTATATTATATTTTATCTGATGAAAGCACACCATAATTTAACTTAGCGTCCTTGAAATATGTATAATGAAATAGATATGGTTTTATAAATATAGTTTCCATTTGTTAATATATCGTATATATATATATATAATAAGTATATATAAATATATATATATATATATATAGTAGGTACATATACGTATATATATATATATATATATATATATAATATGTACACATATATATATATGTACATATATATATATATATACATAATATGTACATATATATATATGTACATATATATATATGTACATATATATATATATATATATATACATAATATGTACATATATATATATATATGTACATATATATATATATGTCCATATATATATATAATATGTGCATATATATATATATACATAATATGTACATATATATAATATGTACATATATATATATATACATAATATGTACATATATATAATATGTACATATATATATACATAATATGTACATATATATAATCTGTACATATATATATATACATAATATGTACATATATATATACATAATATGTACATATATATAATATGTACATATATATATATACATAATATGTACATATATATATATATATATATATATATATATATTATATATATATATATATATATGTACATATATATATAATATGTACATATATATATATAATATGTACATATATATATATATATATATATATATATATAATATGTACATATATATATATATATATATATAATATGTACATATATATATATATATATATATATATATATATATAAGTATGTACACGTACATACATATATGTATACAGACGTACAGTAGTATGTATATATATATATATATACATACATGCACACATATATATATGTACGTATGGATTCATCGAACATTTATTATAATGCTCGGTGTTTGTAAACAAACATACCGTATTAAGCCGTAGTGTCCAGCAACCATCGTTGCTCGTTTGTTCAACACTGACAAAGGAACGCTGTACTAGTTTCAAGCTTATTAGCTATCGTCAGCAACGTATACCTTCCTGCCAGATTGTTGAACGTATATACTTACCTTATGCATATTAACGTACATATATATATGTGTGCATGTATGTATATATATATACATACTACTGTACGTCTGTATACATATATGTATGTACGTGTACATACTTATATTTAAGTAACAGCCGTACTAAGAGTGGGAAATGAAATTTCGTTTCATTTTTCCGTTTATCGTTTTCGGTGCACCCGGCCGATTAACCCACTCGATATGCAGATTGGGCTACTCAGCCGTTAATATGCATAAGGTAAGTATATACGTTCAACAATCTGGCAGGAAGGTATACGTTGCTGACGATAGCTAATAAGCTTGAAACTAGTACAGCGTTCCTTTGTCAGTGTTGAACAAACGAGCAACGATGGTTGCTGGACCCTACGGCTTAATACGGGATGTTTGTTTACAAACACAGCGAGCATTATAATAAATGTTCGATGAATCCATACGTACATATATATGTGTGCATGTATGTATATATATATACATACTACTGTACGTCTGTATACATATATATATGTACGTAAACATACTTATATTTAAGTAACAGCCGTACTAAGAGTGGGAAATGAAATTTCGTTTCATTTTTTTCCGTTTATATATATATATATATATATATTATATAATATATATATATATTATATATATATAATATTATAATATATAAATATATATAATATTATATATATATATAAATATATATAATATTATAATATATAAATATATATAAATATGTATAATATTATAATATATAAATATATATAATATTATATATATATATATAAATATATATAATATTATAATATATAAATATATATAATATTATATATATATATATATATATATAAATATATATAATATTATAATATATAAATATATATAATATTATATATAAATATATATAATATTATATATATATATATATAAATATATATAATATTATAATATATAAATATATATAATATTATATATATATAAATATATAAATATATATAATATTATAATATATAAATATATATAATATTATATATATATAAATATATATAATATTATATATATATATATATATATATATATATATATATATATATAATATTATATATATATAAATATATATATAATATTATATATATATAAATATATATATATATATATATATATAATATTATATATATAAAATATATATAATATATAATATATAT
>OZ024757.1:13339282-13495801 GCA_964016885.1 Eledone cirrhosa | reverse complement strand
TATTACGAAAGCATATTACATAACTCTATCACGACCTCTGCCGATTAACGATAGAACGGAGGTAACTATTAGCTGTCAACATCGAAGGGCCAATTCCTTCGCCAATAGAATATTTGACCCAACTTAGTCATCTAGCCTCATTTTTACTTGTAGTTAATAAGTTAAATTGCTATGAACAACTTGGATAATTATAAGTTACCTCCCCTACATTGTCTCTCAATTAAAAAAATTAAAAAATTAGCACTTAACTATAAATACCCACAATTTCTAATCTCTCGAGGAGTTACTTCCCCTGAAACCACCCTCTAATTAGTAAGGTAAATATGCCCTTTGGCAGCCATCTTGTTACCCATAGGCAGATCTCAAACAATGCAGCCTCGACAGATGAATACTGCTGGATTATGGCTGACAACTGATGCAACCAAGACACCATAGTAAAAACCAATATATAGAACACTATATTATGTAACATTCTCTCATTATTTTAATTTATATCCCGCCGAGGTTAACTTTGCCTTTCATCCTTACGGGGTCGATAAAATAAAGTACCAGTAATACACTAGGTAATTGCTGGCCTTGTGCCTAACGTAGAAACAATTATTTTAATTAATATTCCTTTGAAGTTCCGATGATCTGCTCTGTCTTTTAAATATGTTAATTATTTTCAAATAAACCAGATCAATTATGATATATAGTTATCTGATCCAGAAATATTATATGGAGTAGCGAAACAATTGTAAACGGACATTATTATTATTAATATTATTATTATTATTCTCTACATTCCTTACATCAAACTAAAATATGTTTTAATAATATCTTCCTTGTGAAATTTGTGGTCTTGCTTTGATTAACTAATGAATATTTCCAGAAACAATCCCACGTGAGATTGTTTCATACACTGACTACTCTAAACTTTCCTCTTGCTTTATCTTCATAGACTGCCAATGCTTCATTTTTATTTTTATTTTTATTTTTATCTTTATCCTTTAACCTTTATATGTAAATTGCCATGCTATATCATTTTGATGGATGTCATCCCACTGTGGATCAATATGTGCATATGTTTTTATATGTCTCTTGTGTTGAAAAGGAGGTCAAGTATGTTATAGATCACTAAATAGTTGCTCCGAAGAATCCAAACCTCGGTTTGGAGGAAACAATTGTAAGCAAATAAATGATTTAAACTGACTGTAGTAGGTTTTACTTTGTATTTAGGTAACGCGGGTCTTCTCTGTTACTGAGTACCGCCAAAGGTCTCGGTCCAGTGACATTGTCTTGGAGAGGTGTAAGTGTGTGAGGTCGGAATTTATCAGCTCATCCCAGGTTTTTCTGGGTCTGCCTACTGCGTGGCTACCATCTATCTTTATTGCCCTGCACTTTGTTATACAGCTGTCGTCTTTCATGTGCATCACGTGACCATACCAACGTAGCCTTCTCTCGAGTAAACAACATCTGATCCCTCTTATTTCAAATTTTTTCCTTAGTTCATTTATGCTTTGCCGTTCGCGTATATTACTGTTACACATCCAGCGGAGCATGCAAGCTTCGCTCCTCTCTAGTCTGCATATATCCTCTGCACACAATGCCCAGGTCTCACTGCCATGCAACATTGCTGTTCGTTTATATATATGTATATGTATGTATATATATATATGTATATATATATATATGTATATATATAATATTTACATACAACCGGATCTCACTGCAACAAGTCTTAACACCCCGGCGGGCAGGCGCTGCAAAATAACACCCGGGAAACTATCCTTGCATACCAGACCCAGCCTCAGACAAACAGATGCGGCAAAAAAAAAAAAAAAAATTCTCCGGGAAAGACTGCCCTAACACCGGCCAGAGTTACCTCCCTTGACCTGCTGCCAAATCAAAACAAGATATTTTTGCGAGCAATGAACCTTGATGTGGATTTAACCCCAAAAACTCTTTCCGAGCAATATAAGGAACACTTGTGATTATTTATGCCCTTGAGAAGCCCAACTGGGCGAAACATACGTAGGTGCTGTTTTAAATAAACATGTTTTAACGGTCTATTCTCCGATTTTTTAATTTCCCACGTATGTATATATATATATATATATATATGTATATATATATATATATATATATGTATATATATATGTGTATATATATATATATGTATATATATATATATATATATATGCATATATATATATGTATATATATATATATATATATATGCATATCATCATCATCATCATCATCATCATCATCGTTTAACGTCCATGTTCCACGCTTGCATGGGTTTGGACGGGAGTTTTCCCACTTGAGGCAAGATTGGTTGTCATTGCTCGCATAGGACTGTCTGGCGGGTTTTCTACAGCTGGATGCCCTTCCTAACACCAACCACATTTACAGTGTAGGGCTGGGAGGTTTTTACCATGTTGCCTACACGGTCACATTACAGCGTGGACTGTCTGTTTTTTTGTCGTGACGCCTACACGATCTCATTTGTTTCGGCCTGGATGTTGTGGCACCAACATAACTTTACATTGAAATGGGCGGTAGGGGGGGGGGGGGTATTTTGTTAGAGATGCCTACTGACTGTAGTAGGTTTTACTTTGTATTTAGGTAAGGCGGGTCTTCTCTATTACTGAGTACCACCAAAGGTCTCGGTCCAGTGACATCTTGGAGAGGTGTAAGTGTGTGAGATCGGAATTTATCAGCTCGTCCCAGGTTTTTCTGGGTCTGCCTACTCTATGGATACCGTCTATCTTTATTGCCCTGCACTTTGTTATACAGCTGTCGTCTTTCATGCGCATCACGTGACCATACCAACGTAGCCTTCTCTCGAGTAAACAACATCTGATCCCTCTTATTTCAAATTTTTTCCTTAGTTCGTTTATGCTTTGCCGTTCACGTATATTACTATTACACATCCAGCGGAGCATGCAAGCTTCGTTCCTCTCTAGTCTGCGTATATCCTCTGCACACAATGCCCAGGTCTCACTGCCATGCAACATTGCTGTTTGTATGCAGGCTTCATACAACCTGCCTTTCATTTTTAGGGAGAACCCTTTAGCAGCTCATAGTGGTATAAACTCTCTGAACTTTTTCCATCCAGTTCTGACTCTAGCTACTGTACTTTCAGAGCACCCTCCCCCACTGTTGATTTTGTCACCCAAGTAACGGAAGCTGTCCACTATTTCTATAGAACCATCTGTGTAATGGAATGAGCTAGTATTCAGTGGGCACTTGCTGCTACTTATTGCACCAGAGCACCGGCCACATATAAAATCTATTCTTAATTAGCTTACCTGTGATCCCACTACATCTTTTATGCACCCTTACTTTGCATTTGGGACATAAAATGGAGTTTCTACCTACGCCTTTCATAAACACTGAGCATGGCCATTTCCCAGATGGGACCGGTGCCCTATTTTCCTTCCTACAAACTAGACAGGTTAACTTTAAGGCCTTTTGATTCTAGGCCATGCTTCCATGTTTGGAATTTCTTCTCTAGTTCCGCCATTGATTCAGCTATGAGCGTTAGATCATCTGCTTATGGGAGTTCCCATGGGCAGCCGGTCTTGAACTCCTCTGTTATAGCCTGAAGGGCAATAATAAATAGTAGGGGGCTAAGGACAGAGCCTTGGTGAACACCAACTTTTACGCTAAACTCTTCACTATATTCGTTGTTAATTCTAACCTTGCTGACTGTTTCTTTATACATGGCTTGTATAGCCATTCATCAACACCTAGTTTTCTAAGGGCCCACCAGATAATCGAACAGGGTACTCTGTCAAAGGCTTTCTCCAAGTCAACAAGGGCTAAGTATAGGGGTTTACTTTTAGTTAGGTACTTCTCCTGTAGTCGTCATACAATGAAGAGAGCGTTTGTTGTACTTTTACCTGACACAAACCCGAACTGCATTTCGTCTAGATCAATTCGCTCTCTCATTAGTTGCGCTATTACTTTTTCTGTGACCTTCATGACCTGGTCAATTAATTTAATGCCTCTATAGTTTCCCCTATCTAGGGCATCACCTTTACCCTTGTAGCAGTTAATGATGATGCTGCTGCGCCAGTCCTTCGGAACAACCCCATTCTGTATGACTTGGTTTACTATCCGAGTGACCATAGTGTGTCCCACCGTTCCAAATGCTTTCAGCTTTTCAGCAATTATTTCCAAAGGCCCAGCCGCCTTGCCCGTCTTCATGTCTTTGATCGCCTTACTCATTATACTACCTTCAACTTGCACTGCTGGTCCCTCTATTGGGTCGATGTGGGGGAGACTGTCCTTCTCCCAATTATTCTCCTCATTTAGTAGCCTTTCGTAGTGACACTTCCAAGCTACCTTCTTATCAGCGTCAGTGATGGCAAGTACACCATCATCATTAAGGACACACTTCTCCTCGACTATATCACTGTTTTCCTTGACACATTGGCTAACAATCCTGAACACCTCACGTTTTTGGTCCTCGCGAAGTACACTTGTCTCCTAGCTTCCCTCCTGGCCACTTGATAGTCTTCTCTACGTCCCCCATCCTGCCATGCTTTCCAAGCCTGCTTTTTGGCCTTGATTGACCTCTCCACCTTACTGTTCCACCACCAAGTTACTCTCCTCCTGCTTATAGGTCTGCTCCAGCCACAGGTTTCATCTGTCGCCTTCAGCAGGTTAGCTTTCAGGAATTTCCACTGTTCCTCTATATTGTACGACTCTAATTGCTCTTCCTTACTATCAAAAGCATCAAGTAATATGCTTTTAAATTTATTACTGGTTGTGGGATCTTTTAACTTCCATATTTTTCTCCTGAGGATAGTCCTCTTCTGTTGTCGAGTACGTCTCGTCCTGACTATGAGGTCGCTAATTATGTGTCTATGTTGAGAGGTGCATTCTTCATGGGGGAGGGATTTAGTGTTTACAACAGACACTCTGTCACGTCTCCTGGTAAGGAGATAATCTACCTGGCTTGTGTGTTCCCTCGATCTATAGGTGATCAAGTGATTGTCTCGTTTTTTTAAGTTAGTGTTACAGATAGTTAGGTTATTTGCGTCACAGAATTCCAGGATTCTGGAGCCTTCCTCATTTCTAGTACCAAACCCATAGCCTCCATGGATTCCGTCATAGCCATCACAATGTTGTCCAACGTGACCATTTAGGTCGCCAGCGATAACTATGTAGTCACTGTCGGTTATTTGGGAGATAGTGAGCATTAACGTCTCATAGAATCTGTCTTTTATAACGCCAGGCAGTCCAGATTGTGGTGCATATGCAGATATTATTGTCACAGTAGTTCTATTGAGGACAAGTCTTATTTTAATTATTCTGTCGTTCACTCTATTTACGTCTATTATCTTATCTGCCCACTTTTCTGCTACCATGATTCCTACTCCACCCAGCCCATTGTCATTTCCCACCCAGAAAAGCTTATAACATCGTTCTTTACCCACAATGAATCTAGCAGACCCACCCTTCCACCTGGTCTCTTAAATACAACAAACATCGACCTCATTACGTTCAAGCATTTCTACAACCTCGTTAGAGCGACCCTTTAAGGTGCCTACATTCATGGTACCAACTCTGAAGTTTTGGATTGCGTTTGGAGTGTGGGAGCGGTGGGGTGCAGGTGGGGGGGGGGGGTATGTTAGCCATCCGCGGCCGAAACGAGGAGGAATCCTTGCATTCTCGTCCGGCAGCATGAGGTGAATTTGTCTTTATCTTTGGCATTGTCACTGAGTGTTCAGATTTTTTCTTTTCAAACTCTCCAGAATTCCGTAGTCCATCCATCATATCGAAAGGCAACCAGGTAAGTGATAGCATAGGCCGTTGACTTATGATTGGCCCACGTAAATATGGGGTAGTTAGCGAGAAGGTTAAGGTTTAAATAAGATCCCCGGATTTTGGGAATAATTTAACAAGCATAAAAAAATACAAGATTTGTTTTGAAAATTACGCTAGAATTATCGAATAGAAAAGCAACAAGGATTGGGTTCTGGGATAAATGATACAGATTGATGAATGGACTAGGCAATTATAATGGAGTATATATACATGGACACACTAGAAGAGGAAGACCAAGGTTAACATATGTTGATGCCCTAAGGACAGACACTGGTCTGTTGGAGATGCAGGATATGGCAGCGATAATGAGGGACAGAGACCGCTGGAGAGAACTCGTCCATGGATCTCGGGAATTTTACCCGCCTTAGATAGATATGTATAAAGTTATACATATATGTATAAAGTTATACATATATGTATAAAGTATATATATATATATATGTATAAAGTTTTCGTGAAATAGTCTTTTCAAGACTATACAGAGCATTTGAAGTTGTCCCAAATTGAAGGTTGAGTACTTTAGACTTTGTTTTATCATGAGTTAAGTCTCTATTGATTTTCCCTAGATTTCTCTAAATTCTGTTGGATAAATCTATATCCTGATTCCTTTTGGATTGAGTCTGAATTATTTTTATGTGTATATATATATATATATTCATTCTCATCTCGGGAACAATTTTGAATAGCGCCAGTTCGTAATTCGAACTCGGGAATTTTATATTCTCCAAGTGAATAGAACCTTCTGACGAGAGTTTATCTTTTCAATGGAGGCCCGCAAAGACTGTCCATTTATTTTTGAGACTCGAAACCGTTTCAGTAACGGTAACCATAGTAAGTACAGTGAATTTTTTGAAATTTATTTTGAAACTTTTTTTTATTTGCTAAACCTTGATTATATATGTATGTATTTATATATATATATATATATATATATATATATATATATATATATATATATGTATATATATATATGTATATATATATATGTATATATATATATATGTATATATATATATGTATATATATATATATGTATATATATATATGTATATATATATATGTATATATATATATATGTATATATATATATGTATATATATATATGTATATATATATATATATATATATATATATATATATACATATATATATATATATATGTATATGTATATATATATATATATATATATATGTGTATATATATATATATATGTATATATATATATCCAAAATTAAAATTAAGGGTTGTCATGTCTGAGAGACATGCGCCATATCCACTGTAGAATAAGCTCAAAGATTAGATCCGAGCATTACATATCACCTAGAAATAGATTGACATATATATAAAATAAACATATGAAACAATCACAGGGAATAATTTGTAAAGAATGTAGGCACACATAGCTAGGTAGGTAATTAATTAAAGTTTAACTAGAACTTCAAATATAGATACCTTTTAAAATTATTAATCTCCTTTGTATATATTTCTTTAAGTAAGAAATATATTTCACCTATTAATCCATAAATCACAGCAGTTAAATTCTTGGATGTTCACCAAAGGAGAAGAAGATAACCATCTGCGTTTACAAAGCAAATGCAAATCTGTGAATGACTCGAACCACGTGTTGTATTTTTTTCAAATACACACATTGCCCAATGTCATACCAGTGGCGTGAATAGGACAGCCAGAAATAGCAGCCTAATTAATATACACCTTACACTTATATTTTACATATTATTATAATTAGTTTTTTTAATTTAGTTAACCTATAATTAGTACTTTACTACAGAGAACTTCATAATTTTATTTCCCTCTTACAGCTCTCTTTTCCTAAAATTAATACTTAAAAGTATACCTATAAATTAATGTAATTTCCTGTTATGAATCTAGATTCCTTGTAGTTTATATAAGATTGGTATTTCTCACTACTACCCTTATCCCAAAATTTTACTTTCCTTTGTTTTTAACAACACTCTTTAATAACTTCTAATTCTTATTTATCACATTCATATGAATTAATATAAATTTATCCCTATAAGTATACCTATCAATTAATTTAATTTCTTGTTATAGATCTAGATTCCTTGTGGTTTAAATAAGATTGGTATTTCTCCCTTACCCTAAAATTTTATTTTCCTTAGTTTTTAACATTATTCTTTAATAACATCAAATTTTTCTGTACCCTTCACTGGCTTGACCTCTTTTCATCCCCAAAGTATTCTTTTCATTCAAAGTATTCTTTTCATTCAAAACATAAGTCTGCACTCCTCTACCCCTAAATTAAATTTCTACTACTACTATTCTATCAACTTGACCTCTAACTACTTTTCTATTGGCAATTCAAAACCTGTTCCCAAACAGACCTTTTATATTAAATCTTTGTTGGGTTTTTTCAATAAACAAATCTCATCATATCTGAACACAGCATGTATATGTGAAGGTATGTATATTTCCTCTGATAATTTGTAATATTTTTACATAGATCTATATGATATACATACCAACACACATATACATCCTAGATACGATCGTAAAATGATGAATTTTTTAATATAAGGAACTTGTTCTTTGTTTTTATTAATTTAATTTATATATATATATTAATTTATATATATATATATTATATTAATTATATATATTAATTTATATATATATATATTATATTAATTATATATATTAATTTATATATATATATATATTAATTATATATATATATATTAATTTATATATATATATATATTAATTTATATATATATATATTAATTTATATATATGTATATATATATATATACTAGCAGAAGTACCCGGCGTTGCCCGGGTGTAAGTCGACTTTTGGTCTGTTAGAATGTATGAAAGTTACTTCCCACGCATCACAGGTTCAAAACTTCGAACTTCAATGAAAAAAAATAGGTTAGTAGACGCAGGTGTGTAATTTATTAATTGTAGTTACACAGTGTATCGTTGAAATTGTTCTCTGCACGACTGACGGAAGTCAAAATCGCTTGATATTGAATGTTCAGTTAATTTAAAGCAGGGTGAAAATGTCGATTTTTTTCAGGGTTTTTTTTTTTTACAATTTTTGCGCTCACATGTGCAGAAGAAGAATTAAAAGGGCCTTTATCTTAACCGCGGCATAATGGCGAGTCTTTTGTGACAGTTTTCAAGAATATTGGACGTTCCTGTAAAAAGTTTTCCCATGTGTAACTTTGCCTTGTTTTTTTGCGCAAAGTCGAGCCCCGCTTCAGTTTTATTGATTTTTTACATCAATGCGTGATCTCTGAAGTAGATTTGAGTAGCTAAAAACCTGTCCCGGTAAATTTGCTATAGGTGAAAAAAAGTTGATCAAAATTGTATCTAGGGTTATTGCCCTTTGCAACAGCCTCAACGTGTCTTCAAGTATGGTTTGTTAATTTGCTGTGGAACTAAATCTACTTTAGTCAAATCGGACCGAGGAATCAATGTTTCCATTTCTCTTTCTAGCTAGTGTACCCAGATACACACAGGTTTATAAGGCGCTGGATTTAAATAAATGAAGAACAAACGTTTCCTTTTGTGCTCCAATCTGTGATATTGGTATTTTGAAAAAATAGTCCACAAACATCCATGGAGCATGTGTAACGCATGTATCAGGTTATGAGAAAAAGGGTTTTCGATTCTCCATACATAAGATACAAAAAAATTGCATGCAAATAAAACGGGATTTTAAGGCACTGCCCAATTCATAGCTGAAAGGTAAGAATCAAGTGGAATAATGTTTTGCGACATTGTCAAATGTACAACCGTACAAAAGCAAAGGATATAGCCATTGAAATCTAGGTAGGCCAAAGAATTTGGTGGTGTTGTATATCACAGGATTGTTTCCCTTGTGATTCGCATCTACCCTACAAAGTAAAGTTAGGTGATTGTAGTCGGTGTTGTATAAAAAAATAAAAGCATACGGAAGATTGAACACTTACGAATTAAGTGAAAATCACGTTGATATTCCTATCATAGCAAAATGTGCCGAAAAACCTGACGGATTGTAGTGTCAATATTGAAATCGTAGAAATTGCGAATCCCGACCTATAAGATATAATGGCTAGGCCTTGGAGGTGAAGGGGAAGAATTGGTTTGCTGAACATTTTGACCATTAATTTAAATAGACATGCGGTTTGGTTGTTTATGACCTAGAATAATTATAAATTAAGTAATTTTTTAGAACCTTTTGTTTAAAAAAGGAAAACATTGGATACAGATGTAACATTTTTTACAACTTTGTATGTGTACAATACAACTTGGTCAACGTATTATTTAGTAATTTTTTTTTTTCAAAAAGCATGATTATTTAAGACTGTTTGAAAATTTACTCACAGCTTTTAGCATCACAAAAGACACCATTAAATTTGGTTCCTTTTTCAGATAGGGATAATACTGTATTTCCACTTGAATAAGGTGGAATATGAAAAGATAAACTCTTTAATGGTCAGTCGTTTACTGAGACAGCTGGCCTTCCAATCAATAACGCACATCCTTATATGGGCATATGAAATTTAGTTTTATTGCGCCAGATGTAAACTAAGAGTTCTTGTGTTCGAATTCACATAAAATTTCATTGGAATCGAAAAACATTCTGTCATAGGGCCCGATTATCGATTTTTCGAAAATTTCAAGTAGCCTATTCCACTCTACGCGTTGAGTTTTATATATGTGTGAGGTTTCATGAAAATTCGAACACCAAACAATGCCCATCTTCACTTTATATATATAGATATATATATATATATATTAATTTATATATATGTATATATATATATATATTAATTTATATGTATGTATATATATATATATATATTAATTTATATGTATGTATATATACATATATATATTAATTTATATATATGTATATATATATATATATTAATTTATGTATATATATATATATTAATTTATATATATGTATATATATATATATTAATTTATATATATGTATATATATATATATATATATATTAATTTATTTATATATATATATATATATTAATTTATATATATGTATATATATATATATAATAATTTATATATATATATATATATATATATATATATATATATATAGCGGCGATGAATTAGTTTAGCGAGGTTTTTTATATGAAATCGTGTGTCGAAACAGATATTGTTATATTTGGGGAGGGTCATATTTGCGTAATATTGCCAGAATTAATAACAGAACACACTCACTGTTTGGTTGGTTTTCGCTTCTCGCTGTCTTTTATATCTGCGATCTAACTTACTCGGTCCTCAATGTTGCCATTGACTGACCGGCGGTCAAAAATAATACAGATACAATATAGACACAAACACATATATATAGTTTACATAAATCTTTCGTTGCACATCTGCAACATCGTCAGTGGTGTTATATTCATTGTTCCTCCTGTTGTGTTGTATGTCTACGCCATTTTTTTTATTCAGTCTGTCTATATATTTATTTATTTATTTGCTTGTTTGTTTATCTTATTTTATTTTGTCTTCTTTGCGCATGCGTTTGCGTGTGTGTATAGTGTTATGTGTGACTAGTGTGTATAGTGTCGTGTCTGCTGGGTGACTAGTGTGTGTTTATGTGCTTGTTGTTATTGTGCTTGTGTATGTATTTATTTATCTTATTTTATTTTATTTTATTTACTTATTTATACTTCTCTTAGGTCAGTGTTGTTTGTTTGGGTGTTGTTGTTGTTCCACTCATTCTTTCTGTTTAGCTTTGGTTTTCTAATTTCTATTTCACTGGCCTCTCTGATTTGCCTATCTGCTGGGTCATTCCTATGTTTAGATATTATTCTAATTTCTATGTTGTCTATGTTACCGTCATGTTGTTGTCTAGCATGTTCGTATAGTACTGACCCGTTTTTTCGATGTTGCAGATGTGCAACGAAAGATTTATGTAAATTATGTAAACTATATATATGTGTTTGTGTCTATATTGTATCTGTATTATTTTTGACCGCCGGTCAGTCAATGGCAACATTGAGGACCGAGTAAGTTAGATCGCAGATATAAAAGACAGCGAGAAGCGAAAACCAACCAAACAGTGAGTGTGTTCTGTTATTAATTCTGGCAATATTACGCAAATATGACCCTCCCCAAATATAACAATATATATATATATATTAATTTATATATATGTATATATATATATATTAATTTATATATATATATATATGTACATATATATATATATATATATATATATATATAAGTTAAAACAATGAAATAAAAATTCAAGTCATTAGAAATATACTTCACTGCTTTACGATCGTTTCTAAGTGATAATAATACATTGTACGCATATTTCGTTATCGATTTATGTAGGGTTAGTTACAAAATATCAGATAAGAAATATATTTACTTACATGTATATCATCAGCTGTTGTCAAAAGCATTGCTTTTGACAACAGCTGATGATATACATGTAAGTAAATATATTCCTTATCTGATATTTTGTAACTAACCCTACATGATCATCATCATCATCGTTTAACCTCCATCTTCCACGCTAGCATGGGTTGGACGGGAGTTGTATCACTTGAGGCAAGGTTGATCGGGTGACCGTGTCTCGCACGTATAGGACTATCTGGCAAGCTTTCTACGGCTGGATGCCCTTCCTAACATCAACCACATTTATAGTGTGGAACTGGGAACTTTTTACCATGTTACCTACGCGGCCACATTACAGCATGGACTGTGCTTAGTTTTTTTTTTTTTTTTTTTTTTTTTTTTTTTTGTCGTGACACCTACACGATCTTGATCATCTCATTTATTTGGACTGGATGTTGTGGTACCAACTTTACAGAGAGAGGGTGGTGTTGGTGGGAGTGGGAGGATAGGGTAGGGGTAGTGGATTGGGGTGTATATTTGGTTAGGAGGTGCCTACTGACTAGGTTTCGCTGTACATAGGCAAGGCGGGTCTTCTGTATTAAGTATATTTCTAATGACTTGAATTTTTATTTCATTGTTTTAACTTATATCATGACTCTGTTTTCCTATTGATGTTTTATTGTTTTCCAGGATTTATTTTAACCTACAGCATTTTCAACATATGGATTACATTGAGTTCTTCATGCAGACACAACTTACCGAGGATATTTCTGTGTATATATATATATATATTGAGTTAGGAACTCAAAATAGTCTCATTAGCTCTAGGAAAGAGGGTTTTCCGAGCCGTATAGTATAACTGAACAAAAAAGTAAAACGAACACAGACATATACATATATGTGTTCAAATCATGACGGACCAGAATCGCTAAGGTGAAAAGAATACTAACTACAGACAATACGGTTTGCTAGACTCAATTTAAGAATAAATCAAGAAAAATAAATACAAACCAGAATTGTGGTAACTACCGATCACCGGGACAATTTTGATAGTACTGTTTCGCAATATTATTTGTGAAGAGGAATACTAACTCATCGGCGAGTGAAGAATTATTAGTATCCTGATCATTTCTAAATTTTGTATTTATTTTTCTTGATTTATTCTTAAATAGTCTAGCAAGCCCTATTGCCTGTAGTTAGTATTCTTTTCACCTTAGCGATTCTGGTCCATTACGATTTGAACACATATATGTATATGTCTGTGTTCGTTTTTCTTTTTTGTTCACTCATACTATATATATATATATATACTAATTTATATATATATATTAATTTATATATATCTATATATATTAATTTATATATATATATATATTAATTTATATTTATAATTAATTTATATACCATTTTGTGTCCCAAATGCAAAGTATGGGTGCATAAAAGATGTAGTGGGATCACAGGTAAGCTAACTAAGAACATAGATTTTACATTTGGCCGGTGCTCTGGTACAATAAGTAGCAGCAAGTGCCCACAAAATACTAGCTCTTTCAACTGCGCAGAGGGTTCCATAGAAATAGTGGACAGCTTCCGTTACCTGGGTGACAAAATCAGCAGTGGGGGAGGGTGCTCTGAAAGTACAGTAGCTAGAGTCAGAACTGGATGGAAAAAGTTCAGAGAGCTTATACCACTATTAGCCGCTAAAGGGTTCTCGCTAAAAATGAAAGGCAGGTTGTATGATGCCTGCATACGAACAGCAATGTTGCATGGCAGTGAGACCTGGGCATTGTGTGCAGAGGATATGCGCAGACTAGAGAGGAACGAAGCTTGCATGCTCCGCTGGATGTGTAATAGTAATATACGTGAACGGCAAAGCATAAACGAACTAAGGAAAACATTAGAAATAAGAGGGATCAGATGTTGTTTACTCGAGAGAAGGCTACGTTGGTATGGTCACGTGATGCGCATGAAAGACGATAGCTGTATAACAAAGTGCAGGGCAATAAAGATAGACGGTAGCCACGGAATAGGCAGACCCAGAAAAACCTGGGACGAGCTGATAAATTCCGACCTCACACACTTACACCTCTCCAAGACAATGTCACTGGACCGAGACCTTTGGCGGTACTCAGTAATAGAGAAGACCCGCCTTACCTAAATACAAAGTAAAACCTACTACAGTTAGTAGGCATCTCTAACAAAATACACCCCCGTCCCACCACCCCCACCCCATCCACACCACCCCTTTCAATGTAAAGTTATGTTGGTGCCACAACATCCAGGCCGAAACAAATGAGATCGTGTAGGTGTCACGACAAAAAAACACACAGTCCACGCTGTAATGTGGCCGTGTAGGCAACACGGTAAAAACCTCCCAGCCCCACACTGTAAATATGGTTGGTGTTAGGAAGGGCATCCAGCTGTGGAAAACCCGCCAGACAGTCCACGCTGTAATGTGGCCGTGTAGGCAACACGGTAAAAACCTCCCAGCCCCACACTGTAAATGTGGTTGGTGTTAGGAAGGGCATCCAGCTGTAGAAAACCCGCCAGACAGTCCTATGCGAGCAAGACAATCATTCTTGCCTCAAGTGGGAAATACCCCCGTCCAAATCCATGCAAGCGTGGAACACGGACGTTAAACGTTGATGATGATGATGATGATGTATGTATATATATATATATATATTAATTTATATGTATATATATATATATATATATTAATTTATATATATATATATATAAATACGTATTTAAGAAAGCCACAACAATGCAAAGGGAAATCTCGAGGTAGGAAGTGAAATATAGATAGGAAAAACAGGTGAAAGTGAAAATTGAGAGAGACAAAGATGAAAACAAAACAAAGGTAGAAGGGTTACCGTAGTAGAGATTTAATCCCAATATTTCGGGCTCACACCCATCAACGGGGGAAAAGTTCCAAAAGGGGGGAAACAGGCCAAGCGGAGAAAGTTGTGATGTCGTTAAGACAGGAATGCCGTTAATGGGTGTGAGCCCGAAATATTGGGATTAAATCTCTACTACGGTAACCCTTCTACCTTTGTTTTGTTTTCATCTTTGTCTCTCTCAATTTTCACTTTCACCTGTTTTTCCTATCTATATTTCACTTCCTACCTCGAGATTTCCCTTTGCATTGTTGTGGCTTTCTTAAATACGTATTTTACACATTTCACAATGCTTCAAGCAAACTTTAACACCCTCTTATATATATATATGTATATATATTAATTTATATATATATATGTATATATATATCTATCTCTCTAGGGCGGGTAAAATTCCCGAGATCCATGGACGAGTTCTCTCCAGCAGTCTCTGTCCCTCATTATCGCTGCTATGTCCTGCGTCTCCAACAGACCAGTGTCTGTCCTTAGGGTATCAACATACGTTAACCTTGGTCTTCCTCTTCCAGTGTGTCCATGTAGGGGCTCCCACAGGAGCACTGAGTGCAATGTCAACTCTGGTTGTCGGTGAGCATTAATTTATATATATCACCTTGACCGACCAGTCTGTCGGGCGCCAATCAGCACCGCTGGTCACAGCACGTCGTGCTGTTTTAGCCATAAGATAATGCCATCCCACTGGCTGGGCAGGCAGGCTGGTACTCATTTCTACTGCTGAGAAAACTGGAGCAACGTGAAATAAAGTGTCTTGCTCAAGGAAACAACACAATACCCGATCCAAGAATTGAACTCACAACCTTTTGATTGCAAGCCCAATGCTCTAACCACTAAGCCATGGGCCTTCACAATTTATATATATATATATATGTATATATATCATCATCATCTTCATCATCATCGTTTAACGTCTATCTTCCACGCTTGCATGGGTTTAGACAGGAATTGTCCCACGTTAGGTAAGATTGGTTGTCTTGCTCATATAGGACTGTCTGGCGGGTTTTCTATGGCTGGATGCGCTTCCTAACACCAATCACGTTTACAGTATAGACTGGGAGGTTTTTACCGTGTTACCAATATGGCCACATTACAGCGTGGACTGTGTTCTTTTTGTCGTGACACCTACACAACCTCATTTATTTAGGACTGGATGTTGTGACACCAACATAACTTTAGGTGTAGATGGGGGTGGGGGTAAGGGTAGTGGGATGGGGGTGTATTTTTGGTTAGGAGGTGCCTACTGACTGTAGGTTTCACGTTGTACTTAGGCAAGGCGGGTCTTCTGTATTACTGCGTAGCGTCAAAGATCTCCGTCCAGTGACATTGTCTTGGAGAGGTGTAAGTGTGTAAGGTCGGAATTTATCAAATCGTCCCACATTTTTCTGGGTCTACCTACTCCATAGCTCCCATCTATGTTGATCGCCCTGCACTTTTTTATACAGCTGTCGTCTTTCATGCGCATCACGTGACCATACCAATGTAGTCTTCTCTTGAGTAAACAGCATCTGATCCCTCTTATTCCCAATTTCTCACTTAGTTCATTTATGCTTTGCCGTTCACGTATATTACTATTACACATCCAATGGAGCATGCAAGCTTCGTTCCTCTCCAGTCTGCGCAGATCCTCTACACACAATACCCATGTCTCACTGCCATGTAACATTGCTGTTTGTATGCAGGCATCATACAGTCTGCCTTTCATTTTTAGGGAGAAACCTTTAGCAGCCACTAGTGGTATAAGCTCTCTGAACTTTTTCCATCCCGTTCGGACTCTAGCTACTGTACTTTCAGAGCACCCACCACCACTGCTGATTTTCTCACCCAGGTAATGGAAGGTGTTCACTATTTCTATAGAACATCTGGGCAATGGAAGGAGCTAGTATCCTGTGGGCACTTGCTACTACTTATTGCACCTGAGCACTGGCCACATATAAAATCTATGTTCTTGTTTAGTTTACCTGTGATCCCACTACATCTTTTATGCACCCATACTTTGCATTTGGGACATAAAATGGAGTTTCTGCCTAGTCCTTTCCTACACACTAAGTATGGCCATTTCCAAGAGGGGACCAGTGCCTATTTTCCTTCCTACATACTAGAACTTTAGTCTTAGAAAAGTTAATTTTAAGGCCTTTTGATTCTAGGCCATGCTTCCATGTTTGGAATTTCTTCTCTAGTTCAGCCATTGATTCAGCTATGAGCGTTAAATCATCTCCGTATAGAAGTTTCCATGGGCAGCCGGTCTTGAACTCCTCTGTTATAGCCTGAGGGGCAATAATAAATAGGAGGGGCCTAAGGAGAGAGCCTTGATGAACACCGACTTTTACACTAAATTCTTCACTATATTCGTTGTTAATTCTAACATGGCTTGTATAGCTCTCATGAGCCATTCATCAACACCTAGTTTTCTGAGAGCCCACCAGATAATAGAGCGGGGGACTCTGTCAAAGGCTTTCTCCAAGTCAACAAAAGCTAAGTAGAGGGGTTTACTTTTAGCTAGATACGTCTCCTGTAGTTGTCGTACAAGGAAAAGAACGTCTGTGGTACTTTTACCATACACAAACCCAAACTGCATTTCATCTAGATCAATTCGCTCTCTGATTAGTTGTGCTATAACTTTTTCTGTGACCTTCATCACCTGGTCAATTAATTTAATGCCGTTATAGTTTCCCCTGTCTAGGGCATCTCCTTTACCCTTGTAGCAGTTAATGATGATGCTGCTACGCCAGTCATTTGGTATGACCCCATTCTGTATGACTTGGTTTACTATCCGGGAGACCATGGTGTGTCCCACCGATCCAGATGCTTTCAGCATTTCAGCAACTATCTCCGAAGGCCCAGCTGCTTTGCCTTCTTTGATTGCCTTACTTATTATATTACCTTCAACTTGCACTGCTGATCGCTCTATTGGATCGATTTGGGGCGGACTATCTTTTTCACACTTATTCTCCTCATTTAGTAGCCTCTCGTAGTGACACTTCCAACCTACCTTCTTATCAGCGTCAGTGAGGGCAAGTACACCATCATCATTACTGACCCACTTCTCCATCCAGCCCATTTTCATTTCCCACCCAGAAAAGGTATATATATATATATATATATATATATATATATATATATATATATGTATATATATATTTATATATGTATATATATATATGTATATATTTATATATATATATATATATATATATATGTATGTATATATATATTTATATATATATATATATATATATATATATGTATATATATATGTATATATATATGTATATATATATATATTTATATATGTATATATATATGTATATATATATATATTTATATATGTATATATATATGTATATATATATATATTTATATATGTATATATATATGTATATATATATATATTTATATATGTATATATATATTTATATATGTATATATATATGTATATATATATATATTTATATATGTATATATATATGTATATATATATATATTTATATATATATATATATATTTATATATGTATATATATATGTATATATATATATATTTATATATATATATATATATTAATTTAATGAGATCGTGTAGGTGTCACGACAAAAAAACACACAGTCCACGCTGTAATGTGGCCGTGTAGGCAACACGGTAAAAACCTCCCAGACCCACACTGTAAATGTGGTTGGTGTTAGGAAGGGCATCCAACTGTAGAAAACCTGCCAGATAGTCCTATGCGAGCAAGACAATCACTCTTGCCTCAAGTGGGAAAACCCCCGTCCAAACCCATGCAAGCGTGGAACACGGACGTTAAACGATGATGATGATGATGATATATGTATGTATATATATATATATTAATTTATATATATATATATATATATATATGTATGTATATATATATATATATATATATATCATTCTGTATCATTTCTCCCCAAATCCAATCTTTGCTTTTCTATTCGATAATTCTAGCGTATTTCTCAAAACAAAACTTCTTATATATTTTTAAATATATTTTGTTATGCTGGCTAAATTATGCCCCAAATTCGAGGACTTTATTTAAATTCTTAACCTCTGCTCCCTCCTATCTCCCCCCCCCCCCATATCATGCTGGTTCGCCGCCAATCCCTTCCCCTCTCTCCAAATATAAAATAAATCCTGCAAGTACGAAACCTCAAAAATCACCAACCCTATTCAGGATAGGCTGCTATCATGGTGTAATGATATTTCTTCACTCTTCTCACCATTTTAATTCCTTAGTCCATTCATCATTCTGTATCATTTCTCCCCGAATCCAATCTTTGCTTTTCTATTCGATAATTCTAGCGTATTTTTCAAAACAAATCTTGTATTATTGTTTTATGCTTGTTAAATTATGCCCCAAATACGGGGATCTTATTTAAACCTTAACCTTCTCGCTAACTACCCAATATCCCTCCCACCCGCCCCCACGCACCAGCATTATTACGTGGGCCAATCATAAGTCAGCGGCCTATGCTATCGCTTACCTGGTTGCCTTTCGATATGATGGATGGACTACGGAATTCTGGAGAGTTGAAAAGAAAAAAAAAAAATCTGGACGCTCAGTGACAATGCCAAAGATAAAGACAAATTCACCTCATGCTGCCGGACGAGAATGTAAGGATTCCTCCTCGTTTCGGCCGCGGATGGTTAACATAACCCCATCTCCCCCCCCCCCTGCACCCCACCGCTCCCACATACATATACACATATATACATATACACTCATATATACATACATACACACACATATGCATACATATATATATATACATACATAAAAACAAATTCACCTCATGGACGAGAATGCAAGGGCTCCTCCTCTTTGTTTCGGCCGCGGATGGCTAACATAACCCATCTCCCCCATCCCCCCCCCCACTCCCCACCGCTCCCACCCTCCAAACGCAATCCAAAACTTCAGAGTTGGTACCATGAATGTAGGCACCTTAAAGGGTCGCTCTAACGAGGTTGTAGAAATACTTGAACATAAGGTGGTCGATGTTTGTTGTATTCAAGAGACCAGGTGTAGGGGTGGGTCTGCTAGATTCATCAGGGGTAAAGAACGATGCTATAAGCTTTTCTGGGTGGGAAATGAAAATGGGCTGGGTGGAGTAGGAATCATGGTAGCAGAAAAGTGGGCAGATAAGATAATAGACGTAAATAGAGTGAACGACAGAATAATTAAAATAAGACTTATTCTCAATAGATCTACGGTGACAGTAATATCTACGGACGCACCCCAATCCGGACTGCCCGGCACTATAAAAGACAGATTCTATGAGACACTAATGCTCACTACCTCCCAAATAACCGACAGTGACTACATAATTATTGCTGGTGACCTAAATGGTCCTGTTGGACAACATTGTGACGGCTATGACGGAATCCATGGAGGCTATGGGTTTGGTACTAGAAATGAGGAAGGCTCCAGAATCCTAGAATTCTGTGACGCAAATAACCTAACTATCTGTAACACTAACTTCAAAAAACGAGACAATCACTTGATCACCTATAGATCGGGGGAACACACAAGCCAGGTAGATTATATCCTTACTAGAAGACGTGACAGAGTGTCTATTGTAAACACTAAATCCCTCCCCCATGAAGAATGCACGTCTCAACATAGACTCATAATTAGCAACCTCATAGTCAGGACGAGACGTTTTCGACAACAGAAGAGGACTATCCTCAGGAGAAAAATATGGAAATTAAAGGACCCCACAGCCAGTCATAAATTTAAAAGCATATTGATGCTTTTGATAGTAAGGAAGAGCAATTAGAGTCGTACTATATAGAGGAACAGTGGGAATTCCTGAAAGCTAACCTGCTGAAGGCGACAGATGAAACCTGTGGCTGGAGCAGGCCTATAGACAGGAGGAGAGTAACTTGGTGGTGGAACAGTAAGGTGGAGAGGTCAATCAAGGCCAAAAAGCAGGCTTGGAAAGCATGGCGGGATGGGGGAAGTAGAGAAGACTATCAAGTGGCCAGGAGGGAAGTGTACTTCGCAAGAAGGGAAGCAGAGGAAAGAAAGTTCAAGCATGTTCTACAATGCGAGGACCAAATACGTGAGATTGCCGAAATGCTGAAAGCATCTGGAACGGTCACCCAGATAGTAAACCAATATGGTCACCCAGATAGTAAACCAAGTCATACAGAATGGGGTCGTTCTGAAGGACTGGCGCAGCAGCATCATCATTAACTGCTACAAGGGTAAAGGTGATGCCCTAGATAGGGGAAACTATAGATGCATTAAATTAATTGACCAGGTCATGAAGGTCACAGAAAAAGTAATAGCGGAACTAATCAGAGAGCTAATTGATCTATACGAAATGCAGTTCGGGTTTGTGTCAGGTAAAGGTACAACAGACGCTCTTTTCATTGTACGACAACTACAGGAGAAGTACCTAGCTAAAAGTAAACCCCTATACTTAGCTTTTGTTGACTTGGAGAAAGCCTTTGACAGAGTACCCCGTTCGATTATCTGGTGGGCCCTTAGAAAACTAGGTATTGATGAAGCCATGTATAAAGAAACAGTCAGCAAGGTTAGAATTAACAACGAATATAGTGAAGAGTTTAGCATAAAAGTTGGTGTTCATCAGGGCTCCGTTCTTAGCCCCCTACTAATTATTATTGCCCTTCAGGCTATAACAGAGGAGTTCAAGACCGGCTGCCCATGGGAACTCCTATATGCAGATGATCTAACGCTCATAGCTGAATCAATGGCTGAACTAGAGAAGAAATTCCAAACATGGAAGCATGGCCTAGAATCAAAAGGCCTTAAAGTTAACTTGTCTAAACTAAAGTTCTAGTTTGTAGGAAGGAAAATAGGGCACCGGTCCCATCTGGGAAATGGCCATGCTCAGTGTGTAGGAAAGGAGTAGGTAGAAACTCCATTTTATGTCCCAAATGCAAAGTATAGGTACATAAAAGATGTAGGTGGATCACAGGTAAGCTAACTAAGAATAGATTTTATATGTGGCCGGTGCTCTGGTGCAATAAGTAGCAGCAAGTGCCCAAAGAATTCTAACTCATTCCATTGCACAGATGGTTCTATAGAAATAGTGGACAGCTTCCGTTACCTGGATGACAAAATCAGCGGTGGGGGAGGGTGCTCTGAAAGTACAATAGCTAGAGTCAGAACGGGATGGAAAAAGCTCAGAGAGCTTATACCACTATTGGCCGCTAAAGGGTTCTCTCTAAAATTAAAAGCAGGCTGTATGATGCCTGATACGAACAGCAATGTTACATGGCAGTGAGACCTGGGCATTGTGTGCAGAGGATATACGCAGACTGGAGAGAAATGAAGCTTGCATGCTCCGCTGGATGTGTAATAGTAATATACGTGAACGGCAAAGCATAAGCGAACTAAAGGAGAAATTAGAAATAAGAGGGATCAGATGCTGTTTACTCGAGAGAAGACTACGTTGGTATGGTCACGTGATGCGCATGAAAGACGACAGCCGTATAAAAAGGTGCAGGGCAATAAAAATAGACGGTAATCACGGAGTAGGCAGACCCAGAAAAACCTGGGACGATTTGATAAATTCCGACCTCACACACTTACACCTCTCCAAGACAATGTTACTGGACCGAGATCTTTGGCGCTACACAGTAATAGAGAAGACCCGCCTTACCTAAGTGCAAAATGAAACCTACTACAGTTAGTAGGCACCTCGAACAAAATACACCCCCGTCCCATTAC
This sequence comes from Eledone cirrhosa, assembly GCA_964016885.1. Classification (NCBI taxonomy): domain Eukaryota; kingdom Metazoa; phylum Mollusca; class Cephalopoda; order Octopoda; family Eledonidae; genus Eledone; species Eledone cirrhosa. The sequence goes on along the minus strand of OZ024757.1, from coordinate 13,473,003 downwards.
CCCCACCCCATCCACACCACCCCTTTCAATGTAAAGTTATGTCGGTACCACAACATCCAGCCCGAAACAAACGAGGTCGTGTAGGTGTCACGACAAAAAAACACAGTCCACGCTGTAATGTGGCCATGTAGGTAACACGGTAAAAACCTCCCAGTTCCACACTGTAAATGTGGTTGGTGTTAGGAAAGGCATCCAGCCGTAGAAAACCCGCCAGACATTCCTATGCAAGCAAGACAACCACTCTTGCTTCAAGTGGGAAAACTCCTGTCCAAACCCATGCGAGCGTGGAATATGGACGTTAAATGATGATGATGATATAGATATATATATATATATATATATATTGTTATACTTGGGGAGGGTCATATTTGTGTAATATTGCCAGAATTAATAACAGAACACACTCACTCTTTGGTTGGTTCTCGCTTCTTGCTTCTGTGTCAATGGCAACATTGAGGACCGAGTAAGTTAGATTACCGATATAAAAGACACAGAAGCGAGAAGCGAAAACCAACCAAACAGTGAGTGTGTTCTGTTATTAATTCTGGCAATATTACACAAATATGACCCTCCCCAAGTATATTTCATATAAACCTCGCAAAACTAATTCACCGCCGCTATATATATATATATATATATATATATTAATATATATATATATATATATATATATATATTAATTTATATATATATGTATATATATATATATATATATTAATTTATATATATATATGTATGTATATATATATATATATAATTATTAATTTATATATATATATATGTATGTGTATATATATATAATTATAAAGAATTAGTATATCTACTAACATATATATACAGATGCATACCTATGCTAGCAAATATATAGGTTTTGTCTTAGTAATTTTGTGGTTCAATCCATGTGGTCCAGTGACATTGTCTTGGAGAGGTGTAAGTGTGTGAGGTCGGAATTTATCAGGTCGTCCCAGGTTTTTCTGGGTCTGCCTATTCCATGGCTACCGTCTATCTTTACTGCCCTGCACTTTGTTATACAGCTATCGTCCTTCATGCGCATCACGTGACCATACCAACGTAGCCTTCTCTCGAGTAAACAACATCTGATCCCTCTTATTTCTAATGTTTTCCTTAGTTCGTTTATGCTTTGCCGTTCACGTATATTACTATTACACATCCAGCGGAGCATGCAAGCTTCGTTTCTCTCTAGTCTGCATATATCCTCTGCACACAATGCCCAGGTCTCACTGCCATGCAACATTGCTGTTCGTATGCAGGCATCGTACAACCTGCCTTTCACTTTTAGGGAGAACCCTTTAGCGGCTAATAGTGGTATAAGCTCTCTGAACTTTTTCCATCCAGTTCTGACTCTAGCTACTGTACTTTCAGAGCACCCTCCCCCACTGCTGATTTTGTCACCCAGGTAACGGAAGCTGTCCACTATTTCTACAGAACCCTCTGCGCAGTTGAAAGAGCTAGTATTCAGTGGGCACTTGCTGCTACTATATATATATATATATTAATTTATATATATATATATTAATTTATATATATATATATATATATATGTATGTATATATATATATATATATATATATATTAATTTATATATATATATATGTATGTATATATATATATATATATTAAATATAAGTATGTACACGTACATACATATATGTATACAGACTTACAGTAGTATGTATATATATATACATACATGCACACATATATATATGTACGTATGGATTCACCGAACATTTATTATAATGCTCGGTGTGTTTGTAAACAAACATCCCGTATTAAGCCGTAGTGTCCAGCAACCATCGTTGCTCGTTTGTTCAACACTGACAAAGGAACGCTGTACTAGTTTCAAGCTTATTAGCTATCGTCAGCAACGTATACCTTCCTGCCAGATTGTTGAACGTATATACTTACCTTATTCATATTAACAGGTGAGAAGCCCAATTTGCATATCGAGTGGGTTAATCGGCCGGGTGCACCGAAATCGATAAACGGAAAAAATGAAACGAAATTTCATTTCCCACTCTTAGTACGGCTGTTACTTAAATATAAGTATGTACACGTACATACATATATGTATACAGACGTACAGTAGTATGTATATATATATATATACATACATGCACACATATATATATGTACGTATGGATTCACCGAACATTTGTAGATATAATATAACTAAACAAAAAAGAAAAACGAACACAGACATATACATATATGTGTTCAAATTGTAATGGACCAGATTTGAACACATATATGTATATGTCTGTGTTCGTTTTTCTTTTTTGTTCAGTTATAATATACGGCTCGGAAAAACCTCTTTCCTAGAGCTAATTTTTTTCTAAGAGACCATTTTGAGTTTCTAACTCAATACATGCCTTTGATATGTATGTATACACATATATATATATATATATATATATATATATATATATATATTAATTTATATGTATGTATGTATATTTTCAAGTCGCTGGCTGGACTAAAAAGTCACACTCGTTCAGCGCATTGGTAGGGGTTCGAAAACGAGTTGGCAGCCACCATATATATATATTAATTTAAGTGTTTGTATTGCAAATGACCAAGTTACCTAGATTGAAAAATACTAATTAAATTAATACAGTTTGCCTGTCTCGATTTAAAATAATAAATCAATAAAAACAAACCCATATTGGCAATAGCCGTGATACCTGGACAAATTTAAATTTCAAAACCCAAATTCGTTTCGCAACGATAAGTGAAAGAGTGAAAAATTCCATTTCTGTGCTCTTCGGCAGGTATCCAGAAAATTGGTATGTTTCACCTCAAAATACTTAGGAGGACTGATAAACTAAACAAGTGTTGAACGCACATGGTTTTTCAGCGCAAACTGTATTAATTTAATTAGTTTTTTTTTACAATCTAGCTAACTTGGTCATTTGCAATACAAACACTTATATAATTGTATTAGTGTTTATCATATATTAATTTATATTATTTTGTATTTCACGGCTCAGAAATACCTCTTTCTTTGAGCTATTTAATTGTAAAAGACTGTTTGAGTTTATAACTCTCTATATAGTATATTAATTTATATGTATGTATGTATGTATGTATGTATATATATATATATATATATATATATATATATATATATATATAACCATTCGTCCTTGTAATTGGCAGTATCGGTATAGGATTAGATGCCATGCCTTATAGCATAGAGTTACCTCCCTTCAAATCCCGCCAAGGCTAACTTTGCCTTTCATCCTTACGGTGTCGATAAAATAAAGTACCAGTAATACACTGGGATAATTGCTGGCCTTGTGCTAAAAATAGAAACAATTATTATATATACTCTTTTTACCCATTTCAGCCATCCGGCTGAGGCCATGTTGGGGCACTGCCCAATATATATATATAAAAGGCAGGGAGTACGATGGTCTGAGGATCGCCAACAGCGTGAAACAGAATCTGTCACCCCTACTCCATCCTCCAACTCCCACCAACACCATCCTTTCTCTGTAATGTTATGTTGGTACCACAACATCCAGTCCAAACTAATGAGGTCATGTAGGTGTCACGACAAAAAACACACAGTCCACACTGTAATGTGGTAGTGTAGGTAACACGGTAAAAAACTCCCAGTCCACTGTAAATGTGGTTGGTATTAGGAAGGGCATCCAGCCATAGAAAACCTGCCATATAGTCCTATACAAGCGAGACATGGCACCCGACCAATCTTGCCTCAAGTAGGACAGCTCCCGTCTAACCCATGCTAGCGTGGAGGATGGACATTAAACGATGATGATGATATCATCATCATCATCATCATCACCGTTTTACGTCCGTTCTTCCACGCTAGCATGGGTTAGACGGGTTGTCCTGTTGTGTGCACTGTCTGGTCAGCTGACCATGCCTTGCTCATACAGGAACTGATCTGGCTTGATTTCTACAGCTGGATGCCCTTCCTAACACCAACCTCATTTACAGTGAGTGCTGGGTGCTTTTTCGTGGCGCTTACACGTCCACTTTACAGTGTGGGCTGGGTGCTTTTTTGCCGTGGCACCTCCACGACCACCTTGCGGTGGGGGGTGTGGGGGCATATTGTTTATATGCTTCAGCGTGTACCCATGGGAGGTCGGGTACTCTGTATTACTGCGTGACGCCAGAAGTCACGGTCGTGTGTCATTGTCTTTGAGAGGTGTAATATATATATATAAAGTATGTATATATATGTAATGTATGTATATATGTATATATATGTAATGTATGTATATATGTATATATATGTAATGTATGTATATATGTATATATATGTAATCTATGTATATATATATATATATATATGTAATCTATGTATATATATATATATATATATATATATATATATATATATATAATGTATGTGTGTGGGTACATTCTATATTGCTCATCTTTACAGGTCACAGAGCTGATACAATGGAATCAACAGAACAACTCTATGCTATGACCCGTCGTCATGGTTTTAACAATGTTGTCCGTGGACGCATTCTGGCTGGCAATTATTTTTTACTAAAGAGGTAACCACATACGTTATATGGAGAGTCTTCCAATTAAGTTAGCAACCAGGAGGTCCCTCTAGTGCTGCTATCACAATAATAAGGACCCAGTAGATTTTGTAAAGGGCATTTCACTGTAGATCTAAGTCTCATCTAAAGGTTGTCTCAAGCCAGGAGGTTCTTATCCCAGTTTTGTGGCATGAAGAACCTAAGAGTACGAGACTTCTCCCTGGATAGGATGCCAATCCATTGCAGGGTTAAATTCCGTCTGAATCCCAGGGCCTCATTGGGCCAGTGCTTATCCTGGTTTTGTGGCATGAAGTGACTGAGAGTACAAGATTTCCCCCTGGACATGACAGGACACCAGTCCATTGCAGGGTTAAACTCCAACATATTGCTGGTACTCATTTTCAGCTGAGTATACTGGATAATGGGAAATGAAGTTTTGCTCAAGAACACAACACACAACCCAGCTCAGGATTCAAACCCACAACATTATGACTGTAAGTCCAACACCCTTACTTTGCCAAAAGATTTATAGTATTCTTCTATTGTGACAAATACAAGGCAGCATCCCTGGTGTTATTGCAATGTTCAAATGTACCCTGTGCAATATATAAAGTGATTGGTATTAGGAAGGGGCAATCTGTAGAAAACTTGAGAAATGGTAGAAAAGACTCTTTAGTTGTGTTAAATACATGACAATGTCCCTGAAACCGTACACTGTATGGCCAGAGAAGATCAGAAACGAAGATCTGTGGGAGCAAGTGGGACAAGAACCAGTGGCAAAGCAGATTCTGTAGGGGAAGTGGAGCTGGATTAGACATACTCTCGTGTACGATGGTGGAAGGTCGTCATGGCCTATGCTCTAAAGAGAATAATGGTGCTGAATGAATGATGTAAAATGTTGGTGTTAGGAAGGGTATCCAGATTGAGAAAGCATATGAGATGTTGCCACTGACCTCATTATGAGAATAAGTAACTGATCAAGCGGTAATTTTTCTAGGTTGTCTCCCTTAAATTTTTAAAAACCAGAATTAGTCGTTTAGTTTACATGCAGAGATCCCCAACCCATCCTATTTATTTTATAATGTATGGGATTTCTAGTAATGTACTTTTTTTGTCATGTAGAATGGTTTTTAATGTGTGAAGGAAATTAATTGTTGCAGGAATGGTAAGGAGATAGATTAGCAAAATTTGATAAGCTGGAACGATGTTGGAATAGAGAGGGGGGGGGGGGTCGATTGTTGAAGACTCGAGAGTATTGGGGAAAATGTTGGGCCATAAAAATATGGCTTGTGGCCATATTGTTATGGTCCCTTATGCTAAAGTACTGGTTGCATACTGAGGGTGATTTAATTGACTTTACCCCTTAGCCCAAAGGTCTGTTCCTGTACCTAGAATTTACAAAATTATTATGTTTGAAGGGTTTGGCAATAATCAGTAGAGTGTCGGATATATTTTGTGACAGTGTTACGGCTTTTGACGTTCAAATCCTGCCAAGGTTAGCTCAGTCTCGCACTGGGGTGAATTTGATCAACTTCTCTCCCAAAATTGCTGGCCTTGTGCCTAACTCAGAAACCATTATTATACGTTTGGATAATACTTTCTGTTTGTATGACCTGACTCCAAATATCACCCAGAGATTTCAAGAGACAAGTTATAAGTTCTTGACTAGGATAGTTGATACCTGTCATATTTTGGGGGTAGAATGTAGTTTGGTGGTAGGGTTTTGTGTGTCTAGGGTTTGTAATAGATATTATAACTAGGATAGTTGATACCTGTCATATTTTAGGGGGTTTATGTTTTGTGTGGCTTGAGTTCTAGAATATACTTGTCAAAAAATATCAGAAAAATATTCCAAGTTTGTTTAAAAATACTTGTTTAGTTGTTAAACGGTATTACGGCAATAAAGAAATGGTAAAAGACACTCTCGTGTCCCAAATAAGTGGGGTTGAAAATCGATAATTTGTTATTTTTTTTCTCCCTTGATTCTTTTTAAAAACCAGAATTAGTCATTTAGTTTACATATTTAGACCGCAACCCATCCTATTTATTTCATAACAGATGGGATTTCTTGTATTGTACTTTTTGTCATGTATAATGGTTTTTAATGTATGAAAAAAATTATCATAGGAATGATAGCACTTAAATTTCTCCATCCCCTCTCTTTCTTTCCCCCTCGCTCTCCACTCTCTTCCCCCTCTCCACTCTCTCCCCCTTTCCTCTCCCCTCTCTCCCATCTCCCCTCTATCCCCTCTATCCTCTCTCTCCTCCCCCTATCTCCCTTCTCTCTCCTCCCCTCCTCTCCCCTATCTCCCTTCTCTCTCCTCCCCCTCTCACTCCCCTCTCCCCTTTCTCTTCTCTCCCCTCTCCCCTATCTCCCTTCATTCCTCCCCCTCCCCCTATCTCCCTTCTCTCTCTCCCTTCCCCCCTTTGTCTTATCTCCCCTCTCTCTCCCCTCCTACCTCTCTCCCCTCTCTCTTATTTCTCTCCTCCCCTCTCTCCCATCTCCCCCCTCGCCCATCTCCCCCCTCGCCCATCTCCCCTCGCTACCCTGTCTCCCCTCTCTCCCATCTCCCCTCTCTCCCTTCTCCCCTTTCTCTTATATCCCCCTCTCCCCCCTCTCCCCTCCCCCCTCTATCATCCCCTCTCTCCCATATCCCCTCTCTCATCCTCCTCCCTCTCCCCTATCTCCCATCTACCCTCTCCCCCCTCTCTCCTCCCCCTCTCTCCTCCCCCTCTCTCTCCCCTCTCCCCTCTCTGCCCCATCTCCCCTCTCTCCCCTCCCCATATCTCCCTTCTCCCCCCCTCTATCTCCCATCTCCCCTCCCCCGTCTCTCCCATCTCCTCCTCTCACCTCTCTCTCCTCCCCCTCTCTCTCACATCCATGATTCAGTCCTAAACCAAATATGACACCAGTTTTAATCTTTTTCTCTTTCTCCTGGCCCTGCTACAGCAACTACACCAAGTACGTGACCCAGGCCATGAAACTTCGTCGACTAATTGCCAATGACTTCCATGAAGTATTCAGCAGTGGGGTTGATGTCCTCCTAACTCCTACAGCAGTCAGTGATGCTCCCCTCTACAGAGATTTCTGCCAGGAAGATAACCGAACCCGCGTCAGTGAACAAGACATTTATACAACACCAGTAAACCTTGCAGGTTGGACATTTCATCGTTGTTATTGTTGATCTTGTTCTTCTTGTTACCCATCATCATCTAATTCTGCCATAGATTCAGCTACAAGAGTTAGATCATCAACATATAGAAGTTCCCAGGAATTGCCAGTCTTAAATTCTTCTCTTATAGACTCTAGGGAAATAATAAACAGGAGGCAGACTGTATGATGCATGCATACGAATGGTAGTGAGACCTGGGCACTGTCTGTAGAAGACTTGTGTAGATTAGGAAGAAATGATGCTTGCATGCTCCGATGGATGTGAACAATATACGTGAACGGCAAAGCAAAATCTTGGAGTGCTCTGTAGAAACAGTAGAGAGCTTCTGTTACCTGGGTGACTGGATTAGCAGCGGAGGTGGGTGTTCTGAAAGTGCAGTAACCAGGGTAAGAACGGGTTGGAAGAAGTTCAGGGACTACTAGCTGCAAAAGGCTTTTCCCTCAATTTACTGGCTTTCCTTAGATTACATAGTGAGACCTGGGCATTTTGTGTAGAAGACTTGCACAGATTAGAAAGAAATGAAGCTTGCATGCTCCGATGGCTATGTAATAGTAATATATGATAATAGCAAAACATAAACGAATTGAGAGAGAGACTGAGCATGAGAGGATTCAAATGCGTTGGTATGGACATGGGTTGCGTATGAAGGATGACAACTGCATAAAAAGGTGCAGAGCACTAAAAGTCGATGGAAGCCGTGGAGTGGGGAGACCCAAAAAGACCTGGGATGAGATGATAAAAGCCGACCTTGTTTGTGGGTGTATATATATGTGGGTATAAATATATATATATGTGTATGGATTTAGTTTGCTTACATCAAGCAACAGAGGTTTAACAAAAGCAGATCAATAGAATAGATAGAAATCATTCTAGGATCAAGGTGATGCCCCAGTATGGCCATAGTCCAACTAAAACAATATGGTGCCCCAGTATGGCCATAGTCCAACTGAAACAATGTGGTGCCCCAGTATCGCCATAGTCCGACTGAAACAATATGGTGCCCCAGTATGGCCATAGTCCGACTGAAACAATGTGGTGCCACAGTATGGCCATAGTTTCATGAAACAAGATGGTGCCCCAGTATGGCCATAGTATAATGATTATAAAAAGAAATGGTTCTTAAGATTTCAAGATATTTAGGTGAAGGCGTCTTTTGTGGTATTTAGGGGGGACCCGGTTTTCACCCCATCAAAACATGAGGGTTTATTGTAACATCTTTAGAACAAAAGTTGATCTCAGAAGAATTAAAGTCAATGTTTCCAGCAATTTCTTGCAAAAGTGCAAATATTTTGGCATGAAATTTACTTTTACATTGACCCTCTCAAACCAGGACCTCTGTGGTTACCTTTCCCCTCTCAGACCAGAGCCCCTGTGGCTGGCTTTCCCTCCACCAAGACCTCTCTCTAACTTTACACTCCACCAAGGCCCCTCTCTAAATTTACCATTCACCAAGGCCCCTCTCTCTAACTTTACTCCCCCACCATGGCCTCTCTCTAACTTTGCCCCCCACCAAGTCCCCTCTCTAATTTTACCCCCCACCAAGGCCCCTCTCTCTAACTTTACCCTCCAGCAGGGCCCCTCTATCTAACTTTACCCTCCACCAAGGCCCCTCTCTCTAATTTTAACCCCCGCCAAGGCCCCTCTAGCTTAATCCCCCACCAAAGACTCTCTCTAACTTTACCCTCCACCCAGGCTCTCCCTAACTTCACCCTCCACCAAGGCCCCTCTATCTAACTTTACTCCCCCACCAGGGCCTCTCTCTAACTTTACTCTCCACCCAGACCTCTCTCTAAATTTACCCTCCACCCAGGCCTCTCTCTAACTTTACCCTCCACCAAGGCCGCTCTCTCTAGGTTTACTCCCCCACCAGGGCCTTTCTCTAACTTTACCCCCCACCAAGGCCCCTCTCTAACTTTATCCCACACCAAGGCCCCTCTCTCTAACTTTACCCTCCACCAAGGCCTCTCTCTAACTTTACCCACCATTAGGGCCTCTCTCTCTAACTTTAACCACCACCAAGGCCTCTCTCTCTAACTTTACCCACCACCAGGGTCTCTCTCTCTAACTTTACCCCCTACCAGGGCCTCTCTCTCTAACTTTACACTCCACCCAGGCCCCTCTCTCTAACTTACCCATTACCGGGCCTCTCTCTCTAACTTACCCACAACCAGGCTCCTCTCTCTAACTTTACCCCCCACTAGGGCCTCTCTCTCTAACTTGACGCACCACCAGGCCCCTCTCTCTAACTTTAACCCCCACCAAGGCCTCTAACTTTACCTACCACCAGAGCCCATCTGTCTAGCTTTACCCACCATAACGCCTCTCTCTAACTTTACCCTCCACCAAGGCCCATCTAACTAACATCCACCAGGGCCTCTCTCTCTAACTTTAACGCCACCAAGGCCTCTCTCTAACTTTACCCTCAACCGGGGCTCCTCTCTCTAACTTTACACTCTACCCAGGCTCTTCTCTCTAATTTTACCCACATCCAGGGCTTCTCTCTCTAACTTTACTCCCCACTAGGGCCTCTCTCTAACTTTACCCACCACCAGGGCTTCTCTCTCTAACTTACCCACCACCAGGCCCCACTCTCTAACTTTACCTCCCACTAGGGCCTCTCTCTCTAACTTTACCCACCACCAGGCCCCGCTCTCTAACTGTACCCCCCATAGGGCCTCTCTCTCTAACTTTACCCCTCATAGGGCCTCTCTCTCTAACTTTACCTCCCACCAGGGCCTCTCTCTCTAACTTTACTCCCCCACCAGAGCCTCTCTCTAACTTTACCCTCCACCCAGACCTCTCTCTAAGTTTACCCTCCACCAAAGCCCCTCTCTCTAACTTTACTCCCCCACCAGCGCCTCTCTCTCTAACTTTACTCCCCCACCAGCGCCTCTCTCTAACTTTACCCCCCACCAAGGCCCCTCTCTAACTTTACTCCCCACCAAGGCCCCTCTCTAACTTTACCCCCCACCAAGGCCCCTCCCTAACTTTACCCTCCACCAAGGCCTCTCTAAATTTACCCTCCACCCAGGCCTCTCTCTAACTTACCCTCCACCAACGCCCCTCTCTCTAGCTTTACTCCCCCACCAGGGCCTTTCACTAACTTACCACCCACTAAGGCCCTTCTCTAACTTTAGCCCCACCCAGGCCTCTCTCTAACTTTACCACCTCTAGGGCTTCTGTCTCTAACTTTACCACCTCACCAGGGCCTCTTCCTAACTTTACCCACCATTAGGGCCTCTCTCTCTAACTTTACCCACCACCAGGGCCTCTCTCTCTAACGTTCCCCACCACCAGGGCCTCTCTCTCTAACTTTACCCCCTACCAGGGCCTCTCTCTCTAACTTTACACTCCACCCAGGCCCCTCTCCCTAACTTTACCCACAACAGGGCCTCTCTCTCTAACTTACCCACCACCAGGCCCCTCTCTCTAACTTTACCCCCCACTAGGGCCTCTCTCTCTAACTTTACCCCCCACTAGGGCCTCTCTCTCTAACTTGACGCACCACCAGGCCCCTCTCTCTTACTATACCCCCACTTCAGGGCCTCTCTCTCTAATTTTACCCCCCACCAGGGCCTCTCTCTCTAACTTTATCCCCTACCGGGGCCTCTCACTCTATCTTTACCCACAACCACGGCCACTCTCTCTAACTTTACCCCCCACCAAGGCCTCTCTCTAACTTTACCCACTACCAGGGCCCATCTGTCTAGCTTTACCCACCACCAACGCCTCTCTCTAACTTTACCTTCCACCAAGGCCCCTCCCTAACTTTACCCTCCACCAAGGCCTCTCTCTAACTTACCCTCCACCAACGTCCCTCTCTCTAGCTTTACTCCCCCACCAGGGCCTTTCACTAACTTTACCACCCACTAAGGCCCTTCTCTAACTTTACCCCCCACCAAGGCCCCTCTCTCTAACTTTACCCCCTCTAGGGCTTCTGTCTCAAACTTTACCACCCCACCAGGGCCTCTTCCTAACTTTACCCACCATTAGGGCCTCTCTCTCTAACTTTACACTCCACCCAGGCCCCTCTCCCTAACTTTACCCACAACAGGGCCTCTCTCTCTAACTTGACGCACCACCAGGCCCCTCTCTCTTACTATACCCCCACTTCAGGGCCTCTCTCTCTAATTTTACCCCTCACCAGAGCCTCTCTCTCTAACTTTATCCCCTACTGGGGCCTCTCACTCTATCTTTACCCACAACCACGGCCACTCTCTCTAACTTTACCCCCCACCAAGGCCTCTCTCTAACTTTACCCACAACCAGGGCCCATCTGTCTAGCTTTACCCACCACCAACGCCTCTCTCTAACTTTACCTTCCACCAAGGCCCATCTAACTAACATCAACCAGGGCCTCCCCAAGGCCTCTCTCTAAATATACCCTCAACTAGGGCTCCTCTCTCTAACTTTAGCCTCCACCCAGGCTCTTCTCTCTAATTTTACCCACCACCAGGGCTTCTCTCTCTAACTTACTCACCACCAGGCCCATCTCGCTAACTTTACCCCCCACTAGGTGTTCTCTCTCTAACTTTACCCACCACCAGGGCTTCTCTCTCTAACTTACCCACCACACAAGCCTAGGGCTTCTCTCTCTAACTTTACCCACCACCAGGGCCTCTCTCTCTAACATTACCCCCTACCAGGGCCTCTCTAACTTTGCCCTCCACCAAGGCCTATCTAACTAACATCCACCAGTACCTCTCTCTCTAACTTTACCCCCCTCAGGGCCTCTCTCTAACTTTACCCACCACCAGTGCTTCTCTCTCTAACTTACCCACCTCAGGCCCCTCTCTCTAACTTTAACCCAACTAGGGCCTCTCTCTCTAACTTTACCCCCCACCAGGGCCTCTCTCTCTAACTTTACCCACCACCAGGCCTCTCTCTCTAACTTTACACTCCACCAAGGCCTCTCTCTAACTTTACCCTCAGTTGGACCTCTCTCTCTAACTTTACCCCCCCCCCACCCCACCAGGGCCTCTCTCTCTAACTTTACCCACTATTAGGGCCTCTCTCTCTAACCTTACCTCCCACCAAGGCCCCTCTCTCTAACTTTACCCCCCACCAGGGCCTCTCTCTCTAACTTACTCACCACCAGGCCCCTCTCTCTAACTTTACCCCGCACCAGGGCCTCTCTCTCTAACTTACTCACCACCAGGCCCCTCTCTCTAACTTTACCCCCACACCAGGGTCTCTCCATCTAACTTTACCCCCCTCCCCCTCCGTGCCTCTCTCTCTAACTTTACCCACCAGCAGGGCCTCTCTCTCTAACTTTACCCCATACCAGGGCCTCTCTCTCTAACTTTACCCACCACCAGGGTCTCTCTCTCTAACTTTACCCCCTACCAGGGCCTCTCTCTCTAACTTTACACTCCACCCAGGCCCCTCTCTCTAACTTACCCATTACCGGGCCTCTCTCTCTAACTTACCCACAACCAGGCTCCTCTCTCTAACTTTACCCCCCACTAGGGCCTCTCTCTCTAACTTGACGCACCACCAGGCCCCTCTCTCTAACTTTAACCCCCACCAAGGCCTCTAACTTTACCTACCACCAGAGCCCATCTGTCTAGCTTTACCCACCATAACGCCTCTCTCTAACTTTACCCTCCACCAAGGCCCATCTAACTAACATCCACCAGGGCCTCTCTCTCTAACTTTAACGCCACCAAGGCCTCTCTCTAACTTTACCCTCAACCGGGGCTCCTCTCTCTAACTTTACACTCTACCCAGGCTCTTCTCTCTAATTTTACCCACATCCAGGGCTTCTCTCTCTAACTTTACTCCCCACTAGGGCCTCTCTCTAACTTTACCCACCACCAGGGCTTCTCTCTCTAACTTACCCACCACCAGGCCCCACTCTCTAACTTTACCTCCCACTAGGGCCTCTCTCTCTAACTTTACCCACCACCAGGCCCCGCTCTCTAACTGTACCCCCCATAGGGCCTCTCTCTCTAACTTTACCCCTCATAGGGCCTCTCTCTCTAACTTTACCTCCCACCAGGGCCTCTCTCTCTAACTTTACTCCCCCACCAGAGCCTCTCTCTAACTTTACCCTCCACCCAGACCTCTCTCTAAGTTTACCCTCCACCAAAGCCCCTCTCTCTAACTTTACTCCCCCACCAGCGCCTCTCTCTCTAACTTTACTCCCCCACCAGCGCCTCTCTCTAACTTTACCCCCCACCAAGGCCCCTCTCTAACTTTACTCCCCACCAAGGCCCCTCTCTAACTTTACCCCCCACCAAGGCCCCTCCCTAACTTTACCCTCCACCAAGGCCTCTCTAAATTTACCCTCCACCCAGGCCTCTCTCTAACTTACCCTCCACCAACGCCCCTCTCTCTAGCTTTACTCCCCCACCAGGGCCTTTCACTAACTTACCACCCACTAAGGCCCTTCTCTAACTTTAGCCCCACCCAGGCCTCTCTCTAACTTTACCACCTCTAGGGCTTCTGTCTCTAACTTTACCACCTCACCAGGGCCTCTTCCTAACTTTACCCACCATTAGGGCCTCTCTCTCTAACTTTACCCACCACCAGGGCCTCTCTCTCTAACGTTCCCCACCACCAGGGCCTCTCTCTCTAACTTTACCCCCTACCAGGGCCTCTCTCTCTAACTTTACACTCCACCCAGGCCCCTCTCCCTAACTTTACCCACAACAGGGCCTCTCTCTCTAACTTACCCACCACCAGGCCCCTCTCTCTAACTTTACCCCCCACTAGGGCCTCTCTCTCTAACTTTACCCCCCACTAGGGCCTCTCTCTCTAACTTGACGCACCACCAGGCCCCTCTCTCTTACTATACCCCCACTTCAGGGCCTCTCTCTCTAATTTTACCCCCCACCAGGGCCTCTCTCTCTAACTTTATCCCCTACCGGGGCCTCTCACTCTATCTTTACCCACAACCACGGCCACTCTCTCTAACTTTACCCCCCACCAAGGCCTCTCTCTAACTTTACCCACTACCAGGGCCCATCTGTCTAGCTTTACCCACCACCAACGCCTCTCTCTAACTTTACCTTCCACCAAGGCCCCTCCCTAACTTTACCCTCCACCAAGGCCTCTCTCTAACTTACCCTCCACCAACGTCCCTCTCTCTAGCTTTACTCCCCCACCAGGGCCTTTCACTAACTTTACCACCCACTAAGGCCCTTCTCTAACTTTACCCCCCACCAAGGCCCCTCTCTCTAACTTTACCCCCTCTAGGGCTTCTGTCTCAAACTTTACCACCCCACCAGGGCCTCTTCCTAACTTTACCCACCATTAGGGCCTCTCTCTCTAACTTTACACTCCACCCAGGCCCCTCTCCCTAACTTTACCCACAACAGGGCCTCTCTCTCTAACTTACCCACCACCAGGCCCCTCTCTCTAACTTTACCCCCACTAGGGCCTCTCTCTCTAACTTGACGCACCACCAGGCCCCTCTCTCTTACTATACCCCCACTTCAGGGCCTCTCTCTCTAATTTTACCCCTCACCAGAGCCTCTCTCTCTAACTTTATCCCCTACTGGGGCCTCTCACTCTATCTTTACCCACAACCACGGCCACTCTCTCTAACTTTACCCCCCACCAAGGCCTCTCTCTAACTTTACCCACAACCAGGGCCCATCTGTCTAGCTTTACCCACCACCAACGCCTCTCTCTAACTTTACCTTCCACCAAGGCCCATCTAACTAACATCAACCAGGGCCTCCCCAAGGCCTCTCTCTAAATATACCCTCAACTAGGGCTCCTCTCTCTAACTTTAGCCTCCACCCAGGCTCTTCTCTCTAATTTTACCCACCACCAGGGCTTCTCTCTCTAACTTACTCACCACCAGGCCCATCTCGCTAACTTTACCCCCCACTAGGTGTTCTCTCTCTAACTTTACCCACCACCAGGGCTTCTCTCTCTAACTTACCCACCACACAAGCCTAGGGCTTCTCTCTCTAACTTTACCCACCACCAGGGCCTCTCTCTCTAACATTACCCCCTACCAGGGCCTCTCTAACTTTGCCCTCCACCAAGGCCTATCTAACTAACATCCACCAGTACCTCTCTCTCTAACTTTACCCCCCTCAGGGCCTCTCTCTAACTTTACCCACCACCAGTGCTTCTCTCTCTAACTTACCCACCTCAGGCCCCTCTCTCTAACTTTAACCCAACTAGGGCCTCTCTCTCTAACTTTACCCCCCACCAGGGCCTCTCTCTCTAACTTTACCCACCACCAGGCCCCTCTCTCTAACTTTACTCCCCCACCAAGGCCTCTCTCTAACTTTACTCCCCACCAAGGCCCCTCCATCTAACTTTACCCACCACCAAGGCCTCTCTAACTTTACCCTCCACCCAGGCCTCTCTCTAACTTTACCCTCACCAAGGCCCATCTAACTAACATCCACCAGGGCCTCTCTCTCTAACTTTACACTCCACCAAGGCCTCTCTCTAACTTTACCCTCAGTTGGACCTCTCTCTCTAACTTTACCCCCCCCCCCACCCCACCAGGGCCTCTCTCTCTAACTTTACCCACTATTAGGGCCTCTCTCTCTAACCTTACCTCCCACCAAGGCCCCTCTCTCTAACTTTACCCCCCACCAGGGCCTCTCTCTCTAACTTACTCACCACCAGGCCCCTCTCTCTAACTTTACCCCCCACCAGGGCCTCTCTCTCTAACTTACTCACCACCAGGCCCCTCTCTCTAACTTTACCCCCACACCAGGGTCTCTCCATCTAACTTTACCCCCCTCCCCCTCCGTGCCTCTCTCTCTAACTTTACCCACCAGCAGGGCCTCTCTCTCTAACTTTACCCCATACCAGGGCCTCTCTCTCTAACTTTACCCACCACCAGGGTCTCTCTCTCTAACTTTACCCCCTACCAGGGCCTCTCTCTCTAACTTTACACTCCACCCAGGCCCCTCTCTCTAACTTACCCATTACCGGGCCTCTCTCTCTAACTTACCCACAACCAGGCTCCTCTCTCTAACTTTACCCCCCACTAGGGCCTCTCTCTCTAACTTGACGCACCACCAGGCCCCTCTCTCTAACTTTAACCCCCACCAAGGCCTCTAACTTTACCTACCACCAGAGCCCATCTGTCTAGCTTTACCCACCATAACGCCTCTCTCTAACTTTACCCTCCACCAAGGCCCATCTAACTAACATCCACCAGGGCCTCTCTCTCTAACTTTAACGCCACCAAGGCCTCTCTCTAACTTTACCCTCAACCGGGGCTCCTCTCTCTAACTTTACACTCTACCCAGGCTCTTCTCTCTAATTTTACCCACATCCAGGGCTTCTCTCTCTAACTTTACTCCCCACTAGGGCCTCTCTCTAACTTTACCCACCACCAGGGCTTCTCTCTCTAACTTACCCACCACCAGGCCCCACTCTCTAACTTTACCTCCCACTAGGGCCTCTCTCTCTAACTTTACCCACCACCAGGCCCCGCTCTCTAACTGTACCCCCCATAGGGCCTCTCTCTCTAACTTTACCCCTCATAGGGCCTCTCTCTCTAACTTTACCTCCCACCAGGGCCTCTCTCTCTAACTTTACTCCCCCACCAGAGCCTCTCTCTAACTTTACCCTCCACCCAGACCTCTCTCTAAGTTTACCCTCCACCAAAGCCCCTCTCTCTAACTTTACTCCCCCACCAGCGCCTCTCTCTCTAACTTTACTCCCCCACCAGCGCCTCTCTCTAACTTTACCCCCCACCAAGGCCCCTCTCTAACTTTACTCCCCACCAAGGCCCCTCTCTAACTTTACCCCCCACCAAGGCCCCTCCCTAACTTTACCCTCCACCAAGGCCTCTCTAAATTTACCCTCCACCCAGGCCTCTCTCTAACTTACCCTCCACCAACGCCCCTCTCTCTAGCTTTACTCCCCCACCAGGGCCTTTCACTAACTTACCACCCACTAAGGCCCTTCTCTAACTTTAGCCCCACCCAGGCCTCTCTCTAACTTTACCACCTCTAGGGCTTCTGTCTCTAACTTTACCACCTCACCAGGGCCTCTTCCTAACTTTACCCACCATTAGGGCCTCTCTCTCTAACTTTACCCACCACCAGGGCCTCTCTCTCTAACGTTCCCCACCACCAGGGCCTCTCTCTCTAACTTTACCCCCTACCAGGGCCTCTCTCTCTAACTTTACACTCCACCCAGGCCCCTCTCCCTAACTTTACCCACAACAGGGCCTCTCTCTCTAACTTACCCACCACCAGGCCCCTCTCTCTAACTTTACCCCCCACTAGGGCCTCTCTCTCTAACTTTACCCCCCACTAGGGCCTCTCTCTCTAACTTGACGCACCACCAGGCCCCTCTCTCTTACTATACCCCCACTTCAGGGCCTCTCTCTCTAATTTTACCCCCCACCAGGGCCTCTCTCTCTAACTTTATCCCCTACCGGGGCCTCTCACTCTATCTTTACCCACAACCACGGCCACTCTCTCTAACTTTACCCCCCACCAAGGCCTCTCTCTAACTTTACCCACTACCAGGGCCCATCTGTCTAGCTTTACCCACCACCAACGCCTCTCTCTAACTTTACCTTCCACCAAGGCCCCTCCCTAACTTTACCCTCCACCAAGGCCTCTCTCTAACTTACCCTCCACCAACGTCCCTCTCTCTAGCTTTACTCCCCCACCAGGGCCTTTCACTAACTTTACCACCCACTAAGGCCCTTCTCTAACTTTACCCCCCACCAAGGCCCCTCTCTCTAACTTTACCCCCTCTAGGGCTTCTGTCTCAAACTTTACCACCCCACCAGGGCCTCTTCCTAACTTTACCCACCATTAGGGCCTCTCTCTCTAACTTTACACTCCACCCAGGCCCCTCTCCCTAACTTTACCCACAACAGGGCCTCTCTCTCTAACTTACCCACCACCAGGCCCCTCTCTCTAACTTTACCCCCACTAGGGCCTCTCTCTCTAACTTGACGCACCACCAGGCCCCTCTCTCTTACTATACCCCCACTTCAGGGCCTCTCTCTCTAATTTTACCCCTCACCAGAGCCTCTCTCTCTAACTTTATCCCCTACTGGGGCCTCTCACTCTATCTTTACCCACAACCACGGCCACTCTCTCTAACTTTACCCCCCACCAAGGCCTCTCTCTAACTTTACCCACAACCAGGGCCCATCTGTCTAGCTTTACCCACCACCAACGCCTCTCTCTAACTTTACCTTCCACCAAGGCCCATCTAACTAACATCAACCAGGGCCTCCCCAAGGCCTCTCTCTAAATATACCCTCAACTAGGGCTCCTCTCTCTAACTTTAGCCTCCACCCAGGCTCTTCTCTCTAATTTTACCCACCACCAGGGCTTCTCTCTCTAACTTACTCACCACCAGGCCCATCTCGCTAACTTTACCCCCCACTAGGTGTTCTCTCTCTAACATTACCCCCTACCAGGGCCTCTCTAACTTTGCCCTCCACCAAGGCCTATCTAACTAACATCCACCAGTACCTCTCTCTCTAACTTTACCCCCCTCAGGGCCTCTCTCTAACTTTACCCACCACCAGTGCTTCTCTCTCTAACTTACCCACCTCAGGCCCCTCTCTCTAACTTTAACCCAACTAGGGCCTCTCTCTCTAACTTTACCCCCCACCAGGGCCTCTCTCTCTAACTTTACCCACCACCAGGCCCCTCTCTCTAACTTTACTCCCCCACCAAGGCCTCTCTCTAACTTTACTCCCCACCAAGGCCCCTCCATCTAACTTTACCCTCCACCAAGGCCTCTCTAACTTTACCCTCCACCCAGGCCTCTCTCTAACTTTACCCTCACCAAGGCCCATCTAACTAACATCCACCAGGGCCTCTCTCTCTAACTTTACACTCCACCAAGGCCTCTCTCTAACTTTACCCTCAGTTGGACCTCTCTCTCTAACTTTACCCCCCCCCACCCCACCAGGGCCTCTCTCTCTAACTTTACCCACTATTAGGGCCTCTCTCTCTAACCTTACCTCCCACCAAGGCCCCTCTCTCTAACTTTACCCCCCACCAGGGCCTCTCTCTCTAACTTACTCACCACCAGGCCCCTCTCTCTAACTTTACCCCCCACCAGGGCCTCTCTCTCTAACTTACTCACCACCAGGCCCCTCTCTCTAACTTTACCCCCACACCAGGGTCTCTCCATCTAACTTTACCCCCCTCCCCCTCCGTGCCTCTCTCTCTAACTTTACCCACCAGCAGGGCCTCTCTCTCTAACTTTACCCCATACTAGGGCCTCTCTCTCTTTCTTTACACTCCACCCAGGCCCCTCTCTCTAACTTTACCCACAACAGGACCTCTCTCTATAACTTACCCACCACCAGGCCCCTCTCTCTAACTTTACCCCCCCCCCCCACTATGGCCTCTCTCTCTAACTTGACGCACCACCAGGCCCCTCTCTCTAACTTTACGCCCCACTAGGGCCTCTCTCTCTAACTTGACCTCCCACCAGGGCCTCTCTCTCTAACTTTACCTACCTCCAGGCACCTCTCTCTCAACTGCAGGGCCTCTCTCTCTAACTTTACCCCCCACCAGGGCCTCTCTCTCTAACTTTACCCCCCACCGGGGCCTCTCACTCTACCTTTACCCACAACCACGGCCACTCTCTCTAACTTTACCCCCCACCAAGGCCTCTCTCATACTTTACCAACCCCCAGGGCCCCTCTGTCTAGCTTTACCCACCATCAACACCTCTCTCTAACTTTACCCTCCACCAAGGCCCATCTAACATCAACCAGGGCCTCTCTCTCTAACTTTACGCCCCACCAAGGCCTCTCTCTCAATTTACCCTCAACTAGGGCTCCTCTCTCTAACTTTACCCTCCACCCAGGCTCTTCTCTCTAATTTTACCCACCACCAAAGCTTCTCTCTCTAACTTACTCACCACCAGGCCCCTCTCACTAACTTTACCCCCACTAGGGCCTCTCTCTCTAACTTTACCCACCACCAGGGCTTCTCTCTCTAACTTACGCACCACCAAGCACCTCTCTCTAACTTTACCCCCACACCGAGGCCTCTCTCTAACTTTACCCTTCATCCAGGGCCCTCCCTAACTTACCCTCCAACAAGGCCCCTCTCTCTAAATTTACTCCCACCAGGGACTCTCTCTAACTTTACCCTCCACTAAGGCCCCACTAACTTTACCATCCACCAGGGCCTCTCTCTCCAACTTTACCCCCCATAAAGGCCGCGCTCTAACTTTACCCTCCACCAGGGCTCCTCTCTCTAACTTTACCCTCCAACCAGGGCCCTCTCTCTAACTTTACCCACCACCAGGGCCTCTCTCTCTAACTTACCCACGTCCAGGCCCCTCTCTCTAATTTTACCCCCCACTAGGGCCTCTCTCTTCTACTTTACCCCCATGAGGTCCTCTCTCTTTAATTTTATCCACCACCAGGACCTCTCTCTCTCTAACTTTACCCTCCACCAAGGCCCCTCTATCTTTACCCCCCACCAAGGCCTCTCTCTAACATTACCCTCCATCAGGGCCTCTCTCTCTAACTTTACCCACAACAAAGGCCCCTCTCTCTAACTTTACCCACCACCAAGGCCCATCTCTCTAAATTAACTCCCCCACCAGGGCCTCTCTCTAACTTTACCCCCCACCAAGACCCCTCTCTAACTGTACCCCCACCAAGACCCCTCTCTAACTTTACCCCCACCAAGGCCTTTCTCTAACTTTACCCTCAACCAAGGCCCCTATCTCTAACTTTACTCCCCCACAAGAGCCTCTCTCTAACTTTACCCCCCACCAAGGCCCCTCTCTAGCTTTCCCCTCCACCAAGGCCCCTCTTTCTAACTTTCCTCCTCCACCAGGGCCTCTCTATGAATTGACCCACCACCAGGGCCTCTCTCTCTAACTTGATCCACAACCAGGGCCTCTCTCTCTAACTTTACCCCCTACCAGGGCCTCTCCTTAACTTTACACTCCACCCAGGCCCCTCTCTCTAACTTACCCACAAGCAGGCCCCTCTCTCTAACTTTGCCCCCAGACAAGGTCCTCTCCATCTAACTTTACCCCCCACCAGGGCCTCTCTCTCTAACTTTACCCACCACCAACCCTCTCTCTCTAACTTTAAGCCCCCACCAAGGCCTCTCTCTAACTTTACCCCCATCAGGGCCTCTCTCTCTAACTTTAACCCCTACCAGGGCTTCTCTCTCTAACTTTAACCCCCCACGAAGGCCTCTCTCTAACTTTACAAACCACCAGGGCACCTCTGTCTAACTTTACCCACCACCAACGCCTCTCTCTAACTTTACCCTCCACCAAGGCCCATCTAACTAACATTCACCTGTGCCTCTCTCTCTAACTTTACCCTCCACCAATGCCTCGCTCTAACTTTTTCCCCCACCAAGGCCCCTATCTAACTTTACCCTCCACCAAGGCCTCTCTGTAACTTTACCTTCCACCAAAGCCCCTCTAACTTTTCCAACCACCAGGGCCTCTCTCTCTAACTTTACCCCCCACTAGGGCCTCTCTCTCTAACTTTACCCACCACCAGGGCTTTTCTCTCTAACATACCCACCATCAGGCCCCTCTCTATATTACCCTGCACCAAGGCCCGTCTCTCTAACTTTACTCCCCACAAGGGCCTCTCTCTAATTTTACCCTCCACTTAGACATCTCTCTAACTTTACCCTCCACCAAGGCCCCTCTCTCTAACTTTACTCCCCACAAGGCCCTCTCTCTAACTTTACCCTCCACTTAGACCTCTCTCTAACTTTACCCTCCACCAAGACCCCTCTCTCTAACTTCACTTCCCCACCAGGGCCTCTCTAACTTTACCCTCAAGTCAGGCCTCTCTAACTTTACCCTCAACCCAGGCCTCTCTAACTTTACCCTCAACCCAGGCCTCTCTCTAACCTTACTCTCCACCAAGGCCCCTCTCTCTAACTTTACTGGCCCACCAGGGCCTCTCTCTAACTTTACCCTCCACCAAGGCCCTTCTAACTTTACCATCCACCAGGGCCTCTCTCTCCAACTTTACCCCCCACCAAGGCCCCTCTCTCTAAATTTACCCTCCACCAAGGCCTCTCTCTAACTTTACCCCCCCCCCAGGTCCTCTCTCTCTAACTTTACCCCCCAATAGGGCCTCTCTCTCTAACTTTATCCACCATTAGGGCCGCTATCTCTAACTTTAACCACGACTAGGGCCTCTCTCTCTAACTTTACCCCCTACCAGGGCCTCTCTCTCTAACTTTACCCACCGTCAGTGACTCTGTCTCTAACTTACCCACCACCAGGCCCCTCTCTCTAACTTTACCCCCATATAGGGCCTCTCTCTCTAACTTGACGCACCAGCAAGCCCCTCTCTCTAATTTTACCCCCAACGAGGGCCTCTCTCTCTAACTTTACCCACCACCAGGCCCATTTCTCTAACTTTACCCCCACACCAGGTCCTCCATCTCTAACCTTACCCCCCAATAGGGCCTCTCTCTCTAACTTTACCCACCATTAGGTCCGCTATCTCTACCTTTACCCACCACCAAACCCCTCTCACTAACTTTACCCCCCACCAGGGCCTCTCTCTCTAACTTCTCCCCCACCAAGGCCCCTCTCTAACTTTACCCCCCACCAAACCCCTCTCTCTAACTTTACCCTCCATTAAGGCCTCTCTCTAACTTTACCCACCACCAGGCCCCTCTCTCTAACTTTAACCCCCACTAGGGCCTCTCTCTCTAACTTCAACCCCCCCACCAGGGCCTCTCTCTCTAACTTTACCCACCGTCAGGCCCCTTCCTCTAACTTTACTCACACACCAGGGCCTCGTTCTCTAAATTTACCCACCACTAGATCCTCTCTCTCTAACTTGACGCACCAGCAGGCCCCTCTAACTATACCCCCACTTCAGGGCCTCTCTCTCTAACTTTACCCCCATCAGGGCCTCTCTCTCTAATGTTACCCACCATCAGGGCCTCTCTCTCTAACTTTATCCCCTACCGTGGCCTCTCACTCTAACTTTACCCACACCAGGGCCACTCTCTCTAACTTTACCCCCCACCAAGGCCTCTCTCTAACTTTACCCCCCACTAGGGCCTCTCTCTCTCTAACTTTACCCCCCACTAGGGCCTCTCTCTCTAACTTTACCCTCCACCAGGGCTTTTCTCTCTAATTTACCCACCACCAGGCCCCTCTCTCTAACTTTACCCCCCACCAAGGCCCCTCTCTCTAACTTTACCCTCCATCAAGGCCTCTCTAAATTTACCCTCCATCAAGGCCTCTCTAAATTTACCCTCCATCAAGGCCTCTCTAAATTTACCCTCCACCCAGGCCTCTCTCTAACTTTACCCTCCACCAAGGCCCCTCTATCTAGCTTTACTCCCCTACCAGGGCCTTTCTCTAACTTTACCCCCCACCAAGGCCCCTCTCTAAATTTACCCCCCACCAAGGCCCCTCTCTAAATTTACCCCCCCACCAAGGCCCCTCTCTTTAACTTTACCCTCCACCAAGACCTCTCTCTAACTCTACCCCCCACTAGGGACTCTCTCTCTAACTTTACCCCCCCACCAGAGCCTCTATCTCTAACTTTACCCACCATCAGGCCCCTTTCTCTAACTTTATCCCCACACCAGGGCCTCTCTATCTAACTTTAACCCCCTACAGGGCCTCTCTCTCTAACTTTACCGACCATTAGGGCCTCTCTCTCTAACTTTAACCCCAACTAGGGCCTCTCTCTCTAACTTGACGCACCACCAGGCCCCCCTCTCTAACTTTACTCCCACTAGGGCCTCTCTCTCTAACTTTACGTCCCACCAGGGCCACTGTCTCTACCTTTACCCACAACCAAGCCCGTCTCTCTAACTTTACCCCCAAACCAGGGCCTCTCTCTCTAACTTTACCCTCCACCCAGGCCTCTCTCTAACTTTTCCCCCCACCAAGCCCGTCTCTCTAACTCTATCCTCCACCAGGGCCTCTCTCTCTAACTACCCACCACCAGGTCCCTCTCTGTAACTGTAACCCCCACAAGGGCCTCTCTCTCTATATTTACCCCCCTCCCCACCTGGGCCTCTCTCTCTAACTTTACCCCCACACGAGGGCCTCGCTCTCTAACTTTACCCCCCATCAAGAACTCTCTCTCTAAATTTACCCACCATAAGGGCCTCTCTCTCTAACTTTACCCCCTATTAGGGCCTCTCTCTAACTTTACACTCCACCCAGGCCCCTCTCCCTAACTTTACCCACTACCAGGGCCTCTCTCTCTAACTTACCCACCAAGGCCCCTCTCTCTAACTTTACCCCCCATTAGGGCCTCACTCTCTAACTTACCCCCACTAGTGCCTCTCTCTCTAACTTTACCCCCCACTAGGGCCTCTCTCTCTATATTTACCTCCCACCAGGGCCTCTCTCTCTAACTTACCCACAATTAGGCCGCTCTCTCTAACTATACCCCCACTTCAGGGCCTCTCTCTCTCTAACTTGAACCCCCATCAGGGCCTCTCTCTCTAATATTACCCACCATAAGGGCCTCTCTCTGTAACTTTACCCCCTACCGAGGCCTCTCACTCTAACTTTACCCACAACCACGGCCACACTCTCTAACTTTACCCCCCACCAAGGCCTCTCTCAAAATTTACCCACAACCAAGGCCCCTCTGTCTAGCTTTACCCACCACAAACGCCTCTCTCTAACATTACCCTCCACCAAGGCCCATCTACTAACATCCACCAGGGCCTCTCTCTCTAACTTTACCCTCCACCAGGCCCCTCTTCCTAACTTTACCCACAACCAGGGCCTATCCTCTAACTTACCGACCACCAGGCCCCGCACTCTCAAACTTTTACCCTACCAGGGCCTCTCTCTAACTTTACCCCCAACCAAGGCTTCTCTGTCTGACTTTACCCCCCACCCCCCACCTAGGCCTTTCTCTAACTTTACCCACCACCAGGGTCTCTATCTAACTTTACCCTCCACGAAGGCCCCTCTAATTTTACTATCCTCCAGGGCCTCTCTCTCTAACTTTACCCACCACCAGGGCCTCTCTCTAACTTTACCCCCCACCAATGCCCCTCAAAATTTACTATCCACCAGGGCCTCTCTCTCTAACTTTACCCTCCACCAAGGCCCCTCTCTAACTTTACCCTCCACCAAGGCCCCTATCTCTAACTTTACTCCCCCACCAGGGCCTCTCTCTAACTTTACCCCAACCAAGGCCCCTCTCTAGCTGTTACCCTCCACCAAGGCCCCTCTTTCTAACTTTACTCCCCCACCAGGGCCTCTCTCTAACTTTACGCCCCACCAAGGCCCCTCTCTAACTTTACCCCCACCAAGGCCCCTATCTCTAACTTTACTCCCTCACTAGGGCCTCTCTCTAACTTTACCCCCACCAAGGCCTCTATCTAACTTTACCCCCACCAAGGCCTCTATCTAACTTTACCCTCCACCAAGTCCCCTCTAACCTTACCATCCACCAGGCCTCTCTTTCTCTAACTTTACCCCCCACCAGGACCTCTCTCTCTAACTTTACCGACCACCAGGCCTCTCTCTTTCTAACTTTACCCCCCACTAGGGCCTCGCTCTAACTTTACCCACCACCGGGCCTTTCTCTCTAACTTTACCCCCACACCAGAGCCTCTCTCTCTCTAACATTACCCCCACACCAGGGCCTCTCTCTCTAACTTTAACCACCACCAAGGCCTCTCTCTAACTTTACCCAACACCAGGCCTCTCTCACTAACTTTACCCCCCACCAGGGCCTCTCTCTCTAACTTCACCCCCACATGAGGCCCCTCTCTCTAACTTTACCTCCCACTAGAGCCTCGTTCTCTAACTTTACCCCCACACAAACGTCTCTCTCTAACTTTTCCCCCCACCAGGGCCTCTCTCTCTAAGTTTACCCACAACTAGGCCCTTCTCTCTAAATTTACCCCCACACCAGAGCCTCTCTCTCTACCTTTACCCTCCACCAAGGCCCCTCTCTCTAACTTTACCACCCACCAAGGCCTCTCTCTAGCTTTATCCTCCACCAGGGGTCCTCTCTCTAACGTTACCCTCCAACAAGGCCCCTCTCTCTAACTTTACCCACCACCTGGGCCCCTCTGTCTAACTTTACCCACTACAGGGTCTCTATCTAACTTTACCCTCCACCAAGGGCCCTCTAACTTTACCATCCACCAGGGCCTCTCTCTCTCTAACTATACTCCCCACCAGGGCCTCTCTCTATCTTTACCCTCCACCAAGGCCCCTCACTCTAACTTTACTCCCCCACCAGGGCCTCTCTCTAACTTTACCCTCCATTAAGGCCCCTCACTCAAACTTTACTCCCCACCAGGGCCTCTCTAACTTTACCCTCCACCAAGGCCTCTCTCTAACTTTACCCTCCACCCAGCCCTCTCTCTAACTTTTCCTCCCACCAAGCCCGTCTCTCTAACTTTACCCCCCCCCCCCCCCCCACCAGGGCCTCTCTTAACTTTACCCACAACAGGCCCCTTCCTCTAACTTTACCCCCACTCCAGGGCCTCGCTCTCTAACTTTACCTCCATCAGGGCCTCTCTCTCTAACTTTACCCACCACCAGGGCCCCTCTCTCTAACTTTACCCCTATTAGGGCCTCTCTAACTTTACACTCCAACCAGGCCCCTCTCTCTAACTCTACCCACAACCAGGGCCTCTCTCTAACTTACCCACCACAGGCCCCTTTCTCTAACTTTACCCCTCACTAGGGCTGCTCTCTCTAACTTTACCCCCCACTAGGGCCTCTCTCTCTAACTTTACCTCCCACCAGGGCTGCTCTCTCTAACTTACCCACAACCAGGCCCCTCTCTCTAACTATACCCCCACATCATGGCCTCTCTTACTTTACCCCCCATCAGGGCCTCTCTCTCTAATATTACCCACCATCAGGGCCTCTCACTCTAACTTTACCCACAACCACGGCCACTCTCTCTAACTTACCCCCCACCAAGGCCTCTCTCTCTAACTTTACCCACAATCAGGGCCTCTCCTCTAACTTACCGACCACCAGGCCCCGCTCTCTCAAACTTTTACCCCTGCAAGGGCCTCTCTCTCTAACTTTACCCACCGACAGGGCCTCTCTCTCTAACTTACCCCCCACCAGGCACTTCTCTCTAACTTTACCCCCATATAGGGCCAATCTCTCTAACTTGACGCACCACCAAACCCCTCTCTCTAACTTTACCCTGACACCAGGGCCTCTCTCTCTAACTTTTCCCTCCACCCAGGCCTCTCTCTAACTTTACCCCCCACCAAGGCCCCTCTCTAACTTTACCCCCACCAAGACCCCTCTCTCTCTCTTTACCCTCCATTAAGGCCTCTCTCTAACTTTACCCTCCACCAGGGCCTCTCTCTCTAACTTTAACCCCCACTAGGGCCTCTCTCTAACTGTACCCCCACCCCACCAGCGCCTCTCTCTCTAACTTTACCCACGACCAGGCCCCTTCCTCTAACTTTACCCCCACACCAGGGCCTCATCTCTAACTTTACCCTCCATCAGGGCCTCTCTCTCTAACTTTAACCACCACCAGGGCCCCTCTCTCTAACTTTACACCCTACCAGGGCCCCTCTTTCTAACTTTAACCCCCACTAGGGCCTCTCTCTAACTATACCGCCCCTTTAGGGCCTCTCTCTCTAACTTTACCCCCTACCGTGGCCTCTCACTCTAACTTTACCCACAACCACGGCCACTCTCTCTAACTTTACCCCCCATCAAGGCCTCTCTAACTTTACCCTCAACCAGGGCTCCTCTCTCTAACTTTACCCTCCACCCAGGCTCTTCCCTCTAATTTTACCCACCACCATGCCCCTCTCTCTAAATTTACCCCCCACTAGGGCCTCTCTCTCTATTTTACCCACCACCAGGCCCCTCTCTCTAACTTTACCCTCCACCAAGGCCTCTCTAAATGTACCCTCCCCCCAGGCCTTTCTCTAACTTTACCCCCCACCAAGGCCCCTCTCTAAATTTACCCCCTATCAAGGCCCCTCTCTCTAACTTTACCCTCCACCAAGGCCTCTCTCTAACTCTACCACCCACTAGGGACTCTCTCTCTAACTTTACCCCCCCCACCAGGGCCTCTATCTCTTACTTTAACCACCATCAGACCTCTTTCTCTAACTTTATCCCCACACCAGGGCCTCTCTATCTAACTTTACCCCTCATCAGGGCCTCTCTCTCTAACTTTACCCACCATTAGGGCCTCTCTCTCTAACTTTAACCCCAACTAGGGCCTCTCTCTCTAACTTGACGCACCACCAGGCTCCTCTCTCTAACTTGACGCACCACCAGGCTCCTCTCTCTAACTTTACCCCCACTAGGGCCTCTCTCTCTACCTTTACCCACCATTAAGCCCGTCTCTCTAACATTACCCCCACACCAGGGCCTCTCTCTCTCTAACTTTACCCTCCATCCAGGCCTCTCTAAATTTTCCCCCACCAAGCCCGTCTCTCTAGCTCTACCCTCAAACAGGGCCTCTCTCTCTAACTACCCACCACCAGGCCCCTCTCTGTAACTGTAACCCCCACTAGGGCCTCTCTCTCTAACTTGACACTCAACCCAGGCCCCTCTCTCTAACTTTACCCACCACCAGGGCCTCTCTCTCTCTAATTTACCCATCACCAGGCTCCTCTCTCTTATTTTACCCCCACTAGGGCCTCTCTCTCTCTAACTTTAGCCTCCACCAAGGCCCCTCTAACTTTACCATCCACTAAGGCCTCTCTCTCTCTAAATTTACCCCCCACCAAGGGGTCTCTATAACTTTACCCTCCACTAGAGCTCCTCTCTCTATCTTTACCCTACATCCAGGCTCCTCTAACTTTACCCTCCCACCAGGACCTCTCTCTCTAACTTTACCGACCACCAGGCCTCTCTCTTTCTAACTTTACCCCCACTAGGGCCTCTCTCTCTAACTTTACCCACCATCGGGCCTTTCTCTCTAACTTAACCTCCACACCAGAGCCTCTCTCTCTAACTTTACCCCCATCCAGGGCCTCTCTCTCTAACTTTAACTACCACCAAGGCCTCTCTCTAACTTTACCCAAAACCAGGCCTCTCTCACTAACTTTACCCTCCACCAGGGCCTCTCTCTCTAACTTCACCCCCACACGAGGCCCCTCTCTCTAACTTTACCTCCCACTAGAGCCTCGCTCTCTAACTTTACCCCCACATAAAGGTCTCTCTCTAACTTTATCCACCACCAGGGCCACTCTCTAACTTTACCATCCACCAGGGCCCCTCTATCTAACTTACCCACCAACAGGCCCCTCTCTGTAACTTTACCCCCCACTAGGGCCTCTCTCTCTAACTTTACCCCCCCCACAGGACCTCTCTATCTAACTTTACCCCCACACCAGCCCCCTCGCTCTAACTTCACCCCCCACTAGGGTCTCTCTCTCTAACTTTACCCACCACCAGGGCCCCTCTGTCTAACTTTACCCACCACTGGGGCCTCTCTCTCTAACTTTACCCCCCACCAGGGCCTCTCTCTCTAACTTTACCCCCCACTAAGGCCCCTCTCTCTAACTTTACCCCCCACCAGGGCCTCTCTCTAACTTTACCCTCCGCCAGGGCTCGTCTCTCTAACTTTACCCACCACCAGGGCCTCTCTTTCTAACTTACCAACCACCAAGGCCTCTCTCTCTCTAATTTAACTCCCTATAACTTTATCCCCAACCAAGGCCCCTCTCTAACTTTACCCTCCACCAAGGCCCCTCTCTCTAACTTTACTCCCCCATCAGGGCCTCTCTCTAACTTTACCCTCCACTAAGACCTCTCCTTAACTTTACCCTCCACCAAGGCCCCGCTCTCTAACTTTACTCCTTCACCAGGGTCTCTCTCTAACTTTATCCTCCACAAGGCCTCTCTCTAACTTTACCCACCACAAGGGTCTCTATCTAACTTTACCCTCCACCAACGCCCCTCTAACTTTACCATCCACCGGGGCCTCTCTCTCTATAACTTTACCCCCCACGTAGGGGTCTCTATAACTTTACCCTCCACCAGGGCTCCCCTCTCTAACTTTACCCCCACTAGGGCCTCTCTCTCTAACTTTACCCACCACCAGGCCCCTCTCTCTAACTTTACCATCACACTAGGGCCTCTCTCTCTTTACCTTTACCCCTACACCAGAGCCTCTCTCTCTAACTTACCCACCACCAAGGCCTCTCTCTAACTTTACCCAAAACTAGGCCTCTCTCTCTAACTTTACCCACCACCAGGCCCCTCTGTGTAACTTTACCCCCCACTAGGGTATCTCTCTAAGTTTACCCTCTACCAGGGCCCCTCTCACCCTGATTTACCCTCCAAAAAGGCCCCTCTCCCTAACTTTACCCCCCCCCCCCCTCCACCAAGGCCTCTTTCTAACTTTACCCACTACCAGGGCCCCTCTGTCTAACTTTACCCCCAACTAGGGCCTCTCTAACTTTTTCCCCCACCAGGGCTCTCTCTCTAATTTCACCCTCCACCAAGGCCCCTTACTTTAACTTTACTCCCCCACCAGGGCCTCTCTGTAACTTTAGCCTCCTACCAGGCCTCTCTCTAACTTTACCCTCCATCAAGGCTCCACTGTCTAACTTTACCCCCCAGGCCTCTCTCTATCTTTACCCTCCACCATGACCCCTCTAACTTTACCACTCACCAGGGCCTCTCTCTCTAACTTTACCCCCCACCAAGCCCTCTCTCTAACTTACTCACCACCAGGGCCTCTCTCTCTAACTTACCCACCACCAGGCCCCTCTCTCTAATTTTACCCCCCACTAACGCCTCTCTCTCCTACTTTACCCCCCATCAGGGCGCCTCTCTCTAATTTTACCCTCCACCCAGGCCCCTCTCTCTAACTTTACCCACCACCCGCGCCTCTTCTCTAACTTACCCACCACTAGGCCCCTCTCTCTCTAACTTTACCCCCACCCAGGGCATCTCTCTGTAACTTAACACTTCACCAGTGCCTCTCTCTAACATTGCCCCCACCAAGGCCCCTCTCTAACTTTATCCTCCACCAGGGCCCCTCTCTCTAACTTTGCCCTCCACCAAGGCCCCTCTCTCTCTCTAAATTTACCCTCCAACAAGGCCCCTCTCTCTAACTTTACCCACCACCAGGGCCCCTCTGTCTAACTTTACCCACCATCCGGGTCTCTGTCTAACTTTACCCTCAACCAGGGCCCCTGTAACTTTACCATCTACCAGGGCCTCTCTCTCTAACTTTACCCCCCCACTAGGGCCACTCTCTAACTTTACCCTCCACCAGGGCACGTCTCTCTAACTTTACCCTCCACAAGGCCACTCTCTCTGACTTTACCCCCCCCCCACCAAGGCCTCTCTCTAACTTTACCCTACCAGGGCCTCTCTGTCTAACTTTACCCACCACTGCCTCTATCTAACTTTACCCTGCATATTTACTCTCTAACTTACTCACCACCGTGCCCCTCTCTCTAACTTTCCCACCACCAGGCCCCTCTCTCTAACTTTACCCCCCACCAGGGCCTCTCTCTCTAACTTTACCCCCAATAAAGCTTCTCTCTAACTTACCCACCACCAGGGCCCCTCTGTCTAACTTTATCCACCACCAGGACCTCTCTCTAACTTTACCATCCACCAGGGCCCCTCTCTCTAACTTTACCATCCACCAGGGCCCCTCTCTCTAACTTACCCACCACCAGGCCCCTCTCTCTAACTTTACCCCCATTAAGACCTCTCTCTAACTTACCCACCACCAGGGCCCCTCTGTCTAACTTTATCCACCTTCAGGGCCTCTCTCTGTAACTTTACCCCCAACTAGGGCCTCTCTCTCTAACTTTACCCACCACCAGGCCCCACTCTGTAACTTTACCCCCACACCAGCCCCCTCACTCTAGCTTCACCCCCACTAGGGCCTATCTCTCTAACTTTAGCCCCACACCAAGGCCTCTCTCTAACTTTACCCACAACCAAGGCCTCTCTCTAACTTTACCCACCACCAGGGCCCCTCTGTGTATCTTTACCCACCACTGGGGCCTCTCTCTCTAACTTTACCCCCCATCAGGGCCTCTCTCTCTAACTTTACCCCCATTAAGGCCCCTCTCTAACTTACCCACCACCAGGGCCCCTCTGTCTAACTTTATCCACCTTCAGGGCCTCTCTCTGTAACTTTACCCCCAACTAGGGCCTCTCTCTCTAACTTTACCCACCACCAGGCCCCACTCTGTAACTTTACCCCCACACCAGCCCCCTCACTCTAGCTTCACCCCCACTAGGGCCTATCTCTCTAACTTTAGCCCCACACCAAGGCCTCTCTCTAACTTTACCCACAACCAAGGCCTCTCTCTAACTTTACCCACCACCAGGGCCCCTCTGTGTATCTTTACCCACCACTGGGGCCTCTCTCTCTAACTTTACCCCCCATCAGGGCCTCTCTCTCTAACTTTACCCCCATTAAGGCCCCTCTCTCTAACTTTACCCCCCACCAGGGTCTCTCTCTATAACTTTACCCCCCACCAAGGCCTCTCTCTAACCTTACCCTCCATCAGAGCCTCTCTCTCTAACTTTACCCCCCACCAAGGCCTCTCTCTAACTTTACCCACCACAAGGGCCTCTCTCTCTAACTTTACGCAACACCAGGCCTCTCTCTAACTTTACCCACATTCAGGGCATCTCTCTCTAACTTTACCCACTATCAGGCCCCTCTCTGTAAATTTAGCCCCCACTAGGGTCTCTCTCTCTAACTTTACCCCCCATAGGGCCTCTCTCTCTAACTTCACCCCCTACTAAGGCCTCTCTCTCTAACTTTAATCCCACACCAGGCCCTTCTCTCTACCTTTACCTCCCACTAGAGCCTCGCTCTCTAACTTTACCCCCACACAACGGTCTCTCTCTAACTTTACGGCCCACCGAGGCCACTCTCTACCTTTACCCTCCACCAAGGCCCCTCTCTTTAACTTTACCATCCACTAAGGCCTCTCTCTAGCTTTATCCTCTACCAGGGCCTTCTCTCTCTAACTTTACCCCCCCCCCCCCCCACCAAGGCCTCTCTCTAACTTTACCCTCCACCAAGGCCCCTCTAACTTTACCATCCACCAGGGCCTCTCTCTCTAACTTTGCCCCCCCCCCCCCCCATCAGGGCATCTCTCTCTAACTTTACCCACCACCAGGCCCCTCTCTCTAACTTTACCCCCACACTAGGGCCTCTCTCTAACACTACCCCCACCAGGGCCTCTCTCTCTAACCTTACCCACCACCAAGGCTTCTCTCTTACCCACCCTCAATGCCCCTCTGTCTAACTTTACCCACCACCAGAGCCTCTCTCTAACATTACCCTCCACCAAGTCCCCTCTAACTTTACCATCCACCAGGGCTTCTCTCTCTCTAACTTTACCCCCCACCAAGGGGTCTCTCTAACTTTACCCTCCACTAGGGCTCTTCTCTCTTAACTTTAGCCCCACACCAAGGCCTCTCTCTAACTTTACCCACCACCAAGGCCACTCTCTAACTTTACCCACCACCAGGGCCCCTCTGTCTAACTTTACCCACCACCGGGGCCTCTCTCTCTAACTTTACCCACCACCAGGCCCCTCTCTCTAACTTTACCCCTCTCCAGGGCCTCTCTCTCTAACTTTACCCCCCACAAGGCCCATCTCTCTAACTTTACCCCCCACCAAGGCCTCTCTCTAACTTTACCCACCACCAGGGCCTCTCTCTCTAACTTTACCCCCCACCAAGTCCTCTCTCAAACTTTACCCCCTACTGCAGCCCTTCTGTCTAACTTTACCCACCACCAGGGCCCCTCTGTCTAAATTTACTCACCACCAGGGCCCCTCTGTCTAACTTTATCCACCACCAGGGCCCCTCTGTCTAACTTTACCCTCCACCAGGGCCCCTCTGTCTAACTTTACCCTCCACCAGGGCCCGTCTGTATAACTTTACCCTTTACCTGGGCTCCTTAGCCCCAAAATAAATAGTTGCATATGCAGCCCAAGAGTAATGATTGTGGGCAACAAATGGACAGAATGCACAGCAAATATATCTACCCACCCTTCATCTAGATTTACATAATCTCAAGCACCCCAGCACCAGCTGTGCGAGGGCCATACCAAGTTTGTTTACCCCATTCGCTATTTTCCTCCGGACTTTCACAAGCTTCATTGTCCAACTGTTGAAATTCATGTCCATTCTCATCCTTAGAATAAATATCAATAATTTCCTCAACTGTGAAGGGTCAAGACGTTACTTGTTTACCTGACCAAGTACTCACTTCATCACATCTTCATATCAAAAGTATCTGTTTTTACTGATTAATAGCCGTAAACAATTAGAGAAATCACCATTAGCATGTAATTACAAAGCTGGATCAGTTGTTTAGTTTTACTATTTTATCTTATTTCTCTGTGTATAACCACTTTAACATGTAATTACGAAGCTGGATCAGTTGTTTAGTTTTACTATTTTATCTTATTTCTCTGTGTATAACCACTTTAACAGGAATCCACTATAGATTATGTTTAAGCTATTACTACTATAGAGTGGAGGCACGTGGCCTAGTGGTTAGGGTATTGGACTTACAATCATAATGTTGTGGGTTCGATTCCTTCACTGGGTTGAGTTCTGTGGAGGTGTGTGGCCCAGTGGTTAGGGTGTTGGACTTACAATCAAAATGTCGTAGGTTCTGTTCCTGGGATGGGTTGTGTGTTGTGTTCTTGAACAAAACACTTCATTTCATGTTGCTCTAGTATACTCAGCTGGAAATGAATAGGTGGAGGGGGCGTAACCCTGCAATGGACTGGCGTCCTGTCCAGGGGGAGTTTTGTACTCTCTGTGACTTCACGCAACAAACTCAGGATAATTACCACACCTGGCCATTAATAGACTCTACCCAGATCTACAGTTTAACACCACACCTGGCCATCCCTGGGTACCATCAATGGGCTCTACCCAGGTCTACAGTTTAACACCACACCTGGCCACCCCTAGGTACCATCAATGGGCTCTACCCAGGTCTACAGTTTAACACCACACCTGGCCATCCCTGGGTACCATCAATGGGCTCTACCCAGATCTACAGTTTAACACCACACCTGGCCATCCCTGGGTACCACCAATGGGCTCTACCCAGGTCTACAGTTTAACACCACACCTGGCCATCCCTGGGTACCATCAATGGGCTCTACCTAGGTCTACAGTTTAACACCACACCTGGCCATCCCTGGGTACCATCAATGGGCTCTACCCAGGTCTACAGTTTAACACCACACCTGGCCACCCCTGGGTACCATCAATGGGCTCTACCCAGGTCTACAGTTTAACACCACACCTGGCCATCCCTGGGTACCATCAATGGGCTCTACCCAGGTCTACAGTTTAACACCACACCTGGCCATCCCTGGGTACCACCAATGGGCTCTACCCAGGTCTACAGTTTAACACCACACCTGGCCATCCCTGGGTACCACCAATGGGCTCTACCCAGGTCTACAGTTTAACACCACACCTGGCCATCCCTGGCTACCATCAATGGGCTCTACCCAAGTCTACAGTTTAACACCACACCTGGCCATCCCTGGGTACCATCAATGGGCTCTACCCAGGTCTACAGTTTAACACCACACCTGGCCACCCCTGGGTACCATCAATGGGCTCTACCCAGGTCTACAGTTTAACACCACACCTGGCCACCCCGGGGTACCATCAATGGGCTCTACCCAGGTCTACAGTTTAACACCACACCTGGGTACCATCAATGGGCTCTACCCAGGTCTACAGTTTAACACCACACCTGGCCATCCCTGGGTACCACCAATGGGCTCTACCCAGGTCTACAGTTTAACACCACACCTGGCCACCCCTGGGTACCATCAATGGGCTCTACCCAGGTCTACAGTTTAACACCACACCTGGCCATCCCTGGGTACCACCAATGGGCTCTACCCAGGTCTACAGTTTAACACCACACCTGGCCATCCCTGGGTACCATCAATGGGCTCTACCCAGGTCTACAGTTTAACACCACACCTGGCCACCCCTGGGTACCATCAATGGGCTCTACCCAGGTCTACTGTTTAACACCACACCTGACTACCCCTGGGTACCATCAATGGGCTCTACCCACTGAGTCATTCAGTGAAAAATCCAACTAAACAAGAATTAAATAAATAAAAACTTTATTAAGTACTTTATTGATCTTTGAAAATCAATCAATTGATTTTATCATATGACTGTGTGGACAGATTGTGGGGGTGGGGGTGGGGGGGGGGATAGTAGTGGTGGTGGTGGTGATGATAGTAGTAGTGGTGGCGGTGATGATAGTAGTGTTGGTGGTGGTGGTAGTAGTGGTGGTGGTGATGGTAGTAGTGGTGGTGGTGGTGGTGGTGGTGGTGGTAGTAGTAGTAGTGGTGGTGATGATGATGGTAGTAGTAGTGGTGGTGGTGGTGGTAGTAGTAGTAGTGGTGGTAGTGGTGGTGGCAATGGTGATGGTAGTAGTGGGGGTAGTAGTAGTAATAGTCTTGGTGGTGGTCATGGTGATGATTGTGGTGGTAGTAGTAGTAGTCTTAGTGGTGTTGGTAGTAGTAGTGGTAGTGGTGGTCTTGGTGGTGGTACTGGTGGTGGTGGTGGTGGTAGTAGTGGTGATGGTGGTGGTGTGGTGGTAGTAGTCTTGGTGATGGTTGCATTAAATCCTCACCTGAAGAAATAAAAGGCAACAGCTGTGTTTTATCCCTAATTGCCTTGACACCATTATCTACATAAGCATGAAATAGAGAGAAACCATAAAATATCTCTAAAAACAGTCACAGCTGGCCATGTAATTGTCCCACCTCCTTTCCTCTCTGTACCCCCCTCTCCACCTCAGTCTTATATCAACCTTCCCTCTCCATGCCCCCCTCATATATATATACTGTTCCCTACTTTTATAAAACAAAGCCACCTAATTTTAAAGGCTTCCAAAATAATTTGATATGAGAAACTTTTGTTATGTTTACAAATGTCACCTTAATAATGAAATAATTAATAATTTAAATGGGACATCACATGCTGTGACAGGTTCTACACCTCCAACTCACCTCAGTCACAAACCCTGGTACCAATGTAGAGGACAGGAAGACAAGCAAATACCAGAGCTTGTCCAGCTGCTTCTTGTCACTGTCTGTGAGATATGAGGCGTCCTTCGACCCCAGATTGCTAACCTCCTCAGTAAAATCAGATCAATAGTAGCCCATCTGATGAAGGATCCTGTGAGGTGGTGTCGCTGTTGCAGTGTGTGTTGCTGGTAATTGTCCATGGAAATGCCTTTGCCCTGCAGAGCCTAGCCGAAATACCCCTCTGACATAGGTGTAGAGTCTGTCACCCTCTTCCCTTCCCCCTTTCGTCTAGTAATCCTTGCTCTTCCCTTCCTTTTCCACTTATTTATAGCATTTATAGTCCTTTCCAATACTACTTTCTTTTTCTGTATGTTTAAGCAAATAAAACATTTATGAATCTGTAATTTAATAATTCCCTCCAAATATTTCATTAATTGAAATATTGTGTCTTTCATTAGAAATATAAAATATGTATCTGTCTGGTTATTCTGTGTACTGTGAATAATTAGAATATTTTGTAAGACAGACACCCAGCTGTAAAGTAAAGACTGGAGCATGTGTGTCATATGGTCTCAATCCATGAGAGTATGGAAAAATGAATGTGAGATGTTGATGTATCTGGTCGGAGCTATCATCATCATCATCGCCGTTTTAGATCCACATTCCATGGGTTAGACGGGTTGTCCCATTTATAGTCCTTTCCATGTTTAACCAAATAAAAAAATTATGAATGTGTAATTTTATTGTATATATGTGTAGTGTCTGTGTATGTATATTTAGGGTAGTTATCAGTTATGATTAGACTGGTTGGATTAATAACAATCTTGTTTACGTATATATCATCATCATCATCATTTAACATCCATTTTCCATGCTAACATGGGTTAGACGGGTTTGTCCCATTAGGAGCCAGTTGGGTCGGGTAACTGTGTCTCGTTCATATAGGACTGCTTCTGGCTGGATGCCCTTCCTAACACCAACCACATTTACAGTGTGCGCTGGGTGCTTTTTGCCATGTTTCCTACATGACCACTTTACAATGTGGACTGGGTGCTTTTCGTTGTGACACCTACGCAACCACTTTACAGTGTGGGCTGGGTGTTTTGAGATACCAACGTAATTTTACAGAGTACGGGTGGTGTGGGCAGAAGTGGTAGGTAGTGTTGGGGGTGTTTATTGGATTAAGAGGTGCCTACTGAGTGTATGTTTAAGTCTTCTGTATTATTGCATAGCGCCAAAGATCTCAATCCTGTCTTTGAGAGATGCAAGTGTGCAAGGTCAGCTTTTATCACCTCGTCCAAGGTAACCTTAATTTTATTTGCAATATTGAATATATATTGTTGTGCTCATAATTGTTTTGGCATTAATACACTGGTTGGATGCCCATCCTAACACCAGTGCCACTTTACAGCTTGGACTGGGTACTTTTATTCGTGCCACCAGCACTAGAGAGGATGTCTTACTGGACTCATGGGCCCTCTCTACCCCTCCATTTTACAGCATGGTCATAACAATAATAATAACAACACTATTAATAATTATTAATTAATGCAATCATACAATGCCTGTGCATGAAGAATATTTTTAAAGTGAGGAAAGACTGTGCACTGAGCCAATCCCACTCTCTTAGCGACAGCAGCTATAACCCGAAAAGAAGAAAAGATCAACATCATCGGTAACTACTGAGCCGCAGGTTTTATGTCGGAGTTAACCCAGTTTCCTGAGATGCCTTCTCCTAGAAGAATGCTCTGACAAGGACTAGGGGTCCTTCACTCCCAGTGGTTTAACTGCGCGATCGGGTATCCAGCCCGATTATTTCTATGTCCCCGCGCAAAAAAAAAAAAAATATATATATTTAATAATCAAAAGCACGGAGTGGAATACATGCAACAGTTAAAACAACCCTTGTTTTAACTGTTGCATGTATTCCACTCCGTGCTTTTGATTTTAATTTAATTTGAATTTGAATTTGAATGTTTGTACAATTCTCGTAAAATATATGTCGCATCCATTCCACCCTGTAAATACGAAACTGTTGCTCACAACATCAATTTATATGTATCTATATTATTGTTCAGTTGAATACGAGGTTAATTATATGTGCAAACATTGATAATGCTCCGATGACTCCAAACGAGAGTTTGGAAGAAACGATTGTCAGCTATTAAATGATTTGAACACAACTTTGATAATTGTATAATTTATTTATATATATTTATATATTTATATATAAATATATTTATATATTTGTATATATATATATATATATTTGTAATAGTGCTCTGAAATAGCGATGTATGTATAGTATATTTGATAATATACTGTATGTTGACTTTAAAACATTTTGAAGACCATTCGCTATGAGTTTTAAAGTAGTGACTATGTCACTTACTTAGGCTTGGCAAAAACAAAGGGAAGCAACCGACAGCTGTTTCTCGTTTAATGGTTATCAAGATTGTTTATCCCTTCGCTTCTGTCGAGACTTATAGAAGCAGGAATCTTATAGAATTCCAGCGATGTTTAAGAGCTGATTAAGCAGAGCAGTTGCTGGTCCAGCAAAAATTAGGAATTTGTATCAGTGCTCTGGAATAGCAATGTATTATATATTTGATGAATGGTCTTCAAAATGTTTTAAAATAAACATACATTATATTATCAAATATACTATACATACATTCATATATATATATATATATATATATATATATATATATATAGGTGTAGTGAGAGAGAGGGGGAGGGAGAGAGACTGTGGTGCTGAGACCAGGGAAACCAATAATCATGGGAGTACTCCTTCAACATCTAAGCCCTGTCTATAAGTAGCCTTATCTCTCACTCACTCCACCCGCAATTCCTATGACCATTATACCCCTACTCCACTCTTATCCACGAACCACCCCTACCCCTAGCTTATCATTATCTGCCCCCCCCCCCCCATTTTCACCATCAGCCTATTTACCTTCTCTAGATCTACAAGTGCTAGATACAGTGGCTTACTCTTAGCTAAATACCTCTCCAGTATGTGTCTCACCAAAAAGAGGGCATCAGTAATACCCCTACCTAGCATAAATATCTGAACTGCATTTCATCTAACTTGATTCTGTCCCTGATTAGT
This sequence comes from Eledone cirrhosa, assembly GCA_964016885.1. Taxonomy (NCBI): domain Eukaryota; kingdom Metazoa; phylum Mollusca; class Cephalopoda; order Octopoda; family Eledonidae; genus Eledone; species Eledone cirrhosa. The sequence continues at coordinate 13,432,226 of OZ024757.1, read as the reverse complement.
TGTGTTAAAACCCTTTTCGCAACTTCATGACCTGGTCCATCAACATTATGTCCCTTTGCCCTTGTGGAAAAAGAGGTGTATCATTATCATAGTTTTTACATCCGTTTTTCCATGCTTTCATAGGTTAGACAAGTCCTTCTCAGCATAGCATCTCTCCACTCACTGCGTTCCTTCGTCATCTCTATGAGTCTCAGTGATTTGAGACCAGCTCTCACCACCTCTGCCCAAGTCTTTCTTGGTCTACCTCTACTACGGCTTCCTTCCACTGGCATTTCCTGGCACTTCTTCACCCATCGATCATCATCCATGTATGAAGGCATATAGGATATGTTTATATATAAGAAACATACAAGAGTCTTGCTATAAATACTGTAAGTTGTGATCATGTCATAGCTATCTCTGTGTGTATTTTTTCACATTAACCCTTGTATATTAGAAAATTCTGCTGTCATTTCAAACCTGTTTTTGTGTCATTGCAGGACTCCCTGCTGTAACAATCCCTACACGATTATCTTCCAAAGGATTACCAATTGGTTTACAGTTGACTGCCAGACATTTTGGTGAGCAGGAACTTCTATCTGTAGCCAAATGGATAGAAATGAAATGTAACTTCTCACCCCTTGATTTATCATTCTTAGATTATGATAGTTGACACCATCATCATCATTATGTTTCATAATTAAAATTATTGTTTTAAAATCAACCAAATTGTGCTGTTATCATACTTTATTTTCTTCACTGGTTCCTCTTGTTCCTCTCGGAATAACTGGTAATGTCTGCCTGAAGTCTCCTCATAAAACTAATGTATCTCCTCCCATAGATGTATTGTTGCCTCTTATGTCCTGTAAGGTTCTATCAAGAGCTTCCATTGCACCTCTATGTGACATGGTGCATTCATCCCAAATGATAAGGTGGCATTGGTGCAACACTTATGCTGAACCTAAGACTTTGCTTGTTACAAACTGGCCTCCTATCATTTGTGACCAGCTTTAACAGTAATTTAAAAGCAGAATGAGCTGTTCATTCTCATGGGAAAAGGGTGGCAGCAATGCCAAAGATGCTACAGCAACTGCAATTCTTTTTTGTTTCCTTACCTTGGAGGTAATCAATGTTGTTACAAATGTTTTACCTGTAACACCTGGCGCATTAAAAAAGAGAATTCCTCTGACTGACGAAATGATTTCATAATATGCCCAGCATTGTTCTGGAAGACACCTAGACTCATGTTTATTCCCAAATGTAGCCAACTCTGTGATGTCACAATTTGTCTCTCTTGTAAACTCTCTTAAAGTTAAATCACTTTGATTTTGGCAGTCTGAAACCAGACTCTTCTAAATCTTGCCTCTTATGGCCACAGTTGATCTGCAATTTCAATCACTGCTTGAATGAAATTTTCTTCACAGAACTGAATATTGATACCTGTGTTTGCCTGTTGAACTGTATACTTCAAGTCCCCAGCCATGTCCTCTCAATGCTTTGTCCAAAGCTGTAGGGGACTGCCAATTTGGCACATGTTCAGCATAATGGCAAAAAGGTTACAGAGTTTCCTTGGAGAATCTGACACTGATGCTTCAGTCAACGCAAAGTCCCAATGCTCATCATTTTCTAAAAAACCTTGTTGATAGCATGCTTCCCTATAAGTTCCACACACATGACAATTTACCCTCCTCAAATCTTGGAATGATTTGGGACCTTGTACTTCATGCAGAAGTAGCTGTATGTAGTAGCATTCTGCTTGGCTTGATTGGACACTGTAAACTCTTGCAATTTCCTCTTGTGCCAATTATTGTTTCTCCAGGTGTAATACTTTGGGTAATTCTAGGTAAAGGAGTTTTCTTGAGTCTTCATCTTCTTGACACAACTTATAAAAGGTAGTAAAGGTTTTTTCCTTTGGAGAAAGTGCTTGTTGCAAGGCTGCTTTGTAAAGATAACCTTTTGGCCATTCTCTAGATGGACACTCAGATGAATGATGGCTGGATGCCTCTCATGAATAGGAGAATTGAAGATGCTCCAAAATCCTCATTTCTACTGTTGTATCTTCCTCTCTCATACTGTACAACTTCATCATTTTTGTTTATTTGCTGACTCACATTCTGCATAAGAGTGTATGTTGCAGCATCTAAACCTTTGTTTATATATTTGCAAATATATTTAATGGACTTAACAGAGTTGCATAATTCAACATTGATATGGGCTTTGAAAGTGTATGTAAGAAGAGGACATGTCACATTAGACTGTTCCAAAGACTTCGCCTTTTTTAGGACATCCATCAGCTTTATAACTTCAAGTCTGAACACCCTAGCAATAATATCATGGCAATCTTTGGGTTCTTGATGATGATAAAGTTCACTGTTTATTTGATGCCATGTTGGGTTACATGTGAATGTAACAAAACATCTGGATGACTAGTGTCTGGCATATGTAAGCTCATGCATATACCGTGGAGTTCCTGTGAAGATTGATGGATGAATGACAAAGTTGTCCAACGTTAGCAGCAGCCAATGCTCCTTCATTACTGATGACATCTCTCAGGTGAATGTAATCTGATGCACGGAGATCTTTCTGATGTGTTTTATTGTAAAGAAGTCTCTCGCCCTCAATTTTTGCATACATATCAACTGCAAATTGCTGGAAGAGCTTGCGTGGCTTTGTGGTCAGGGAATTCTGCTCACAATCGTAAGGTCGTGAGTTTGATTCCTGGCAGCGTGCTGTGTCCTTGAACAAGATACTTTATTTCAGCTAGCAAAAATTAGTTGTCCCTGTAATTCGAAGGGCCAGCCTTGTCACACGGAATCTCCCGGAGAACTACGTTAAAAGTACGCGTTTGTGGAATGCTCAGCCACTTGCACATTAATTTCATGAGCAGGCTGTTCCATTGATTGTATCAACTGGAACACTTGTCGCCATAACCAATGGAGTACTTTCCACTCCCTTAACATGAAAAGGTAAACACAGTATTCCATGCAGCTTACTGTTTTCATCAGTGCAGGAGCCCTTGTTTAAGATCTGTTTGTTTGATATCTAATTGATATCCATCTTGGCTAAATACACAGATTAATGGATACTGCAGTGCATCATATGATTCATAGGGTGCATTTATGCACTGCAGCTTATTTCTTCTTCCTTGAATTATAATATCCCTCCTCCCATACTCGTTGCCAGTAATAATTGCTGCTACTTGATTTGCAGCAAGGGCATTGTAGCAGCCTCTGTGTTCAGCCACAGGCTTTTTGTCGTCTGCATCAATAACTATCTTATATTCAGTGGGTGATTCCAATGCATACTTGAATCTTCTGATGTAGCTATTGTTTGCATGCAACGTATCTTGCAAATCAAAGATTAACTCTTCTTTCAAATTTGGAAGGTTCAATGACCATTGCAAAACCAGCTCCTTGCAATTTGCCATAAAATATAACTGCAAAAACTGTAGATTTTTGCCTTCTGTTGGCAACAAAGATCCAATATTATGGTATACTTGACCTTGAACCTTAAAAGTTGGCTTGAAGTTCCGTTCTCTTATAATATTGCTATCAAAGCGGAATGGTAACTTCTAATGTTTTTCAAGAAGTGCGCGTTCTTTGATGTGTTTCCCAAAATAAGTGCCTTCAAAGTATCCGGGGTGTATCAAACGTCAGTAAAACAACCGTTCCTACACCACAACACATAGTGAAGGTTTTTCTTTCCCATTTCTTTCCTTTACAAAAACTGTCCTCTTTTGACATTGCTCCAATATCAATTAATTTCACCGTAGAATAATCATGTTTTGGATCATAGTTGAAATTGATCTTTTCCAAGTCCCTTTGAAAGGTGTAACACTTTTGTCAAACGTATTCAGCCTATCTTAAGATGCTTACATCTTTCCTCTGAGCATTGGCAAAGTCCTGCAGTAACTGTTTCCTCCTGGTTCTTTATCTAATCTCTCGCTGACCTATTGTCTCATTGGCAACTCTAGCAGCTTGTCTTTATTTTCTTCATCATCGTTTAACGTCTATTTTCCACGCTAGCATGGGTGAGTCAGGTTGTCCCGTTTGAGTCAAGTTGGGTCAGGTGACCATGTCTTGCTTGCACAGAACTGTTTCTGGCTAGATGCCCTTCCTAATGCCAACCACATTTACAGTGTGTGCTGGGTGCTTTTTGTCATGACACCTACATGACCACTTTACGGTGTGTGCTGGGTGCTTTTTACCATGTTGCCTACACGACCACTTTACCATATAGGCTGGGTGCTTTCTGTCGTGACACCTACATGACAACTCTATGGTGTAGGTTGGAGGCTTCCCTCGATATATGCTACAGCCTCTCCTCATGGGAGATGTATGGAAAGGTAGAGTGGGGATGGTGCATACTATATGTATACTTTAGCTACAGCCTGTGCCCATGGGAAGGTGGATTTTCTGTATTACTGCATAACGTCAGAGATCCCGGTCCTGTGTCATCATCTTTGAGAGCTGCAATTAAGCAAGGTCAGTTTTTATCACTTCATCCCCAGTCTTCCCCACGCTTCCATTGTCTTTGATCACTCTGCTCCTTTTTATTAAGCAATCATCTTTTAAATGTCTTCTCTTTTCTATTTTGACTCTTGACTCCTCCTCATTGTGTTTTGTTGATGTAATTGCTCTAACCATTTTTCCCTTTTCTCTTAAGACTCATTGGCCCTGCATGCAGCAGCTCTCTGCCATTCTTTTTCAAGTTTTTGCTGTCTTTACACAGGGGACTCTAGTGCCCTTGCTCTGGCTACCTGTACCCCACCTTTGCTACACTGTAGAATAATCTTGGTTTAAATTAGCTTTTGGAAGGTCATGACTCAAGTCATTTGGTTCTATTTTCTCTGTTCTCTCCGGGTCCCCCTCCCCACCTTCTTGCCTTGTGGGCAACTTCTGAAGAGCTTCTGGGCAGTCAGGACTTTTTTTTCCTTTGCATCTTTTTTTTTTTTTTTTTTAAAGGAAAAATGGGGATAAAATGGGAATTAAATTAGAAATGAGTAAAAAAAACAGAGGTCCCTTATCTTCACTAAGGAGGTCTAAATTAATGACATTTACCTCATTTAAGATGTCATTGTAAATGGAAGGCTAGGAACAATGGTGCTCAATGTATTGTGCATATTAGTATCACCTCACTTTGACAACACCAATTAGCTCTGTGTTTGTGCTGTAGTTAGTATCACCTCACTTTGCTTAACTTCCTATGACTGTTGTAAAACGACTTTATAAAAGTTAACACAATATGGCTGAACTTCAACAGGTACTTTGTTTTTACAATATTGAGCTTTTATATCTTTTAAGAAAAATGTAGAAGTATGTTGGAAATGTAGCAAAATGTTCCCCCTCCTTCCACTTATTCCTGAGAGGGTCCTGGGGAGCTCCTCAAACACTCCTTCCAGAAGCAACCATCTCCAATTAATCAAGCTCGATCCCTAAGCAACACCAACTGAGCTCATGGATGGTATCCAACCAACTTGCTTAGGGTCTACCCCTGGGTTTCCTGTCAGTTGGTTGGGCTCTGTAAAATCTGTCCAGCAATTCTTTCCTCAGACATTCTAACCACATGCCTATAGTATCAGAGCTGTGATCTCTCAATTCTGAGAAGTAGCTGCTCTACCTGGAGTGATTCTCTGATATCTGAGCTACACAATCTATCGAGTAACATTACTCCAAAGACACTTCAGGGTAACCCAATTTTGGCCGCTTGTATTTGCAATCATATTCTTTCAGTCATTACCCAAGGTTTATGACCATAGGTAAGGGTTGGCATGAATACCAAACTGAAGATAGCGCGTTTGGTTTTTACACCTACCTCCCTTCTTCTGATTACTGAATGCTGAAGCATTACTGCACCAGCTCCTGCAATTTTTGCACTTAATTCAGCCTCCTATCTTCCATCACCCATGAACACGGCCCTGAGATACTTGAACTTCTCTACCTGCTTCAGTGGAACTCCATTCACATGTAGAGTGCACCACACAGGCTTCCATGAGAGGACGAGTGTCTCCGTTTTTGCAACACTGATTTTAATTCCAGACATGCAGCACTCAGCATCAAACCTATCAAGTGCAAGTCAGAGATCACCTTCTGTCGAGTTAAGTAACACCATGTCGTCTGCAAATTCGAGTCGACTGATTATACACCCGCCAGTCATGATGCCACTTCCAGCCCTGCTGTCCATGTCAATCTTGTTCATGAAAATAATGAACAGGAGAGGTGACAGTATGCACCCTTGGTGGAGTCCAACTCCCACATTGAATAGTTTCGATATAGCACCATTTATCCAAACACAAATTCTTGGGCATTATAGAGACATCAAGGCAGCAAAAAGCTGACCATTGACCTCCTACTCCTGCACAGACTTCCACAGCAGGTCATGAAGAACACAGTCATGTGCCTTTTTGAGGTCGACAAAACAAGAATATACTTCTTGGCAATACTCCCAGGATTTCTCCAAGACCTGCCGCAGTGAATATTTGGTCGGCTGTGCTGCATCAGGGGCAAAAACCACACTGTTCATCAGCTAGCTTGGACTCGACAATCTTCCTGCATCTCTTTGCCAGACATTTGGCATCGACTTTACTGGGAAGGCTTAACAAGGAGATCCCTCTGTAATTGGAACAATTTCTCTTGTTTCCCTTTTTGAAAATAATCAAAAATGAAAATACAAAAATTATCACAACATTATATAATCTGTTTAATATCTAAACTATATTTTATGATGTGTTCTATCAAGTTGGTGTAGTAGTATTTGTGGCTATTTCTAGCAGGTCTGATAACCATGATTATGGTGGTCCATAAATTGGGGTTTTACTATTTACAAAATTGTATTACCAGCTTTTCTTACCAACATTTATTTCTGATCTTGAAAATATATCAACTCAAAACGTCCCCTAATTAATTTCCAGGTCACATCATTTCATAAAGGGCCATCTAATATGTATGTACTAGCTAAGCTAGTGATCCCCAGGTATTTTATTAAAGTTACAATATTTTACCATTGAAATATGATTGCTAAATTTTAACTAAAGTAGGAATTATAGCAGAATATCTATTGCCGATTGTTTAAAGCAAACCATGTAGATAAAAATATTATTAGTTTTGTCCAGTGGTGATTTTTTTTAATACTGCTCCCTATTACAGTCAGCATATATAATGCTTCGCACTTGGAAGAATCATTACGTATGTCAGTGAAAAGGCATGACCCAAAAAATAAATTTAGATTTTATTTATCCTTTTTTCTTTGGCACAATCAGAACCTCTGAAATTAAAACAAAACGTGAAGACTTTTAAAAAGCATAAATAAAATAAAATAATAAATTACCATTGGTTGATGAATGACTGAAGAATTTACTTACCCATTTCTGTAATTCAGGAAAGTTTATTTAAATGTAAATGTGGTAAATATATACACCAGGAACCAAACTCCCAGTCACTGCCTCCATCTCTCCCGATCTCCCCATCACTCACTATGAACAAATGGGGGCCCACATGCTGGCCACCCAGCAGCCCCGGCGGTCGAAATAGAGGATGGTGAGGGAGGCGCACTGGAAAATCCATTCCGGCTTGCGACAACTCTGTGCCAATGGTGGTGAGTTGGGAGGTAGCCCTAGAGCCAAGGACACCAGAAGTCTCCATTGCTATGGACTCAACAACAAACCTGTCAGAGGGCGACCAATATTTTGATAGTTTACACTCCTTGGCCCAAATTGCGGCAGAACCTTGATTTAATTAAAATGTTTACACTGTAGCTTTCACCAACTTTTACCTCTATGGCAGTAGGATCTTGTTTGAGGGTCATTTGTTTTCTATTTCTTTTAGGTACACCAACAGTTATAGTGGCTTCCATGACACACATGCATGTGTGTGTATGTCTCTTCACTGTGATTTGAAATGGATTTTGCTAGTATTTCTAGTATATCTAGGTGTCACATACCTTTCCTTTTTGCTTCATATATATATTTATATATATCTCTTTTATCCTCTCTCTCTCATCCCCTCTCTTTCTCTCCTCTCTCTCTTTCTCTACAGAATGAAGAACAAAAAAACAAACAAATTGTTGCCTCGTTTTGGAGGACTGAGTTGTGGGAGGAGAAAGAGGAGTAGAGGGAGGGTTCCATTATTTTTATTGAAATCCAATTAGCCAGTCCTGTTCCTGAATATTAGCTTAACATTTGTGTAAAGTTTCATCAGGATCGGATCACTGGTTTAGACGCCAACAGACAGACAGAAATTGCCATTTATATAGTATATAGTGATATGTATGTATAAAGATATCATCATCATCATCATTTTATGTCCACTTTTCCCTGCTTGCAAGGGTGGGGCGGGAACTGATTCTGGCTTGATTTCTACAGCTGGATGCCCTTCCTAACATCAACCTCATTTACAGTGAGTGGTGGGTGCTTTTTTGCCATGGCACTTCCACGACCACTTTGCAGTGGAATGATAGGGACCCCAGTCCCTATCATCTCATTTCTACAGCTAAGTAAACTGGAGCAATGTGAAATAAAGTGTCTTGCTCAAGGAAATAACACATCACCCAGTCTGAGATTTGAACTCACAACCTTTCGATTGCAAGGCCAATGCTCTAACCACTAAGCCATGTGCCTTCATATTTATACATACAGATATACAGATATGTATGTATAGATATATAGAGAGAGATAGATAGATAGATATGTATGCATATATATATATGTATATATATATATATATATGTATATCTATATGTATATATATATCTATATGTATATATATATATATATATCCAGGGAGTGCAACTTGGAGTTACTGTAGGTTCAGCCGGGTGAGCACTCGATGTTTAGGTTCACTTCAGTGTCGAGGTGTAGAACTATACAGAGTATTATAGTGAAATGAAATAACAAGGACGATTGGTTGGTGAAGCGCGTTTCGCCACTGATCAGCTCAAGCGTCGATCTGACCTGACTCTGTAACCCGCGGCTCGTCAGACCCCTTGTAAATATAACGGAAAAATGAATATACATGCTATATGATAATGTGAGATGTTCCTATGTTGGTCAGTAAAGTTTGTTTTGATTGGTGGATTAATTCATAGGGATCTTTTTGCCTGTAGTGTAGGGGGGGGGGTAAGTTGGGGGTGCTGGTCGTAGGCTGAAGTGGGTCACGGTGTGGGGGTGCTGGGTGTCGGTAGACAGTTTGGCATGTAGATGTGGTTGATTTTTGTGTGTGGTGTGGATGTGGTGTTGTGGTTTATGAAAAGGATGAAAGTTTGCAGTGTTTATGGTGGAGTGATATTTGTGGTGGTGGATTGCTAAGGGGGCTGATTCTATAAGGAGTTAATGTTCTGATTGTATGTAAAAGCATATAGAAAGATATATACACATGCAGCCTGACAAATATATTATATACATACACATGTGTATATATATATAGCCAGTGGGGATGGCGTTTGTACAAACATACTTACACACAGACACACACACACATGCGTTGTTTTGGGTGGGATGGTAGGTGTGGTATGTGTTGGTGATGTTGATGGTTGTGGATGTATGGCGATGTGTTCGTATTCTGTGTGAAGCTGGCACGTAGGTTGTTGTGTTGTGTTGTGTGTGTGGTTTCGTTTTGGGTTGTGCTAGTGGTTGGTTGTGGTGCTATCATGTGTTTGCATATTTTTGTCCTATTTGTGTGTGCTATCGTGTCACCTAGATTTGGTGTTGTGGAGAAGGAGAATTTGACAGTGTTTCTATTGAAGAGCTTGTGGTATTTATCTGTGGGTGGGAAGGATTGTTCCAGAGCTCTGAAGAAGGTTCCCGGTATATTGGTGGCAACGTGTATAGAGTATGGGGCGTTGTACCATGTCACGGGTCTGCTTCGGGCTTTACGGTGGTTGTTGTGGTTTGGTGGGTGTGTCGGTGCATTTTGTTCAGGCGTATTTGTCATGGGAGTTCCTGTTATTCTATTGCCATTTAGTCTAGGGTCTCTATTACTACGTAGTCGTGTGCAGCCGTTTCGACAGCTAGATCCGAACTGTTCAGATCTAGCTGTCGAAACGGCCGGAGTTCAGTTGTCGGGGTCCTCACTCTTTTCCTATTACCCACTCTACTACCCTAAGTATGGAGTACTTTGGTGCATTATGGCCCACCTGGTTTCTTACCACACTTTCTTTATTTTAAATATATATAATATGGGTAATATTAAATATTATCCATTTGCAAGTATGAGAATAGCTAATATATATATATATGTATATAAAGAGAGAGAGAGAGCTAGCTAGATATATATGTATAGATATGCATGTATAGAGATATGTATAGATAGATATATATAGAGAGAGATATTGTTATACTCTGGAAGGATCATGCTGCCAACCAAAACAAACTACAATTTATTATAAACTCCTAGTTGGTTATTTTAATTGTTTCTACTTTTGGCACGGGGCCAGCAATTGCCCCAGTTCATTACTGGTGCTTTATTTTATCGACCCTCTAAGGATGAAAGGCAAAGTTAATCTTGGCAGGATTTTAACTCAGACCATAAAGGCCGCAATGCATGTTGTCCGATGCTCTACCGATATTGCCAATAACCAGATGGTTATTTAGTTGTTGAGTGTCAAAGCTCTTTCATCACAAAAATAAGATGATGTGGGATAGGAGACACAAAATAACAACAAAAGTAGTCACTGAGGAAGTCACAGAATGTGTGATGAAAGAGCCTTTGACAATCAACAATTAAACAAACATCTGATAATTATCAGATGTTTGTTTAATTAGTTGATTATAATCAAATTAACCAACTGGGATTTTAGAATGAATTGAAGTGTTTGTATTTTTATATGTATATAGATATTTCTGTATATAGATTTGTGTGACGCAACATATAAAATATTTACATAGCTGCTCGACATGCTAAACCAAACCTAAATTGTTTTTCTCAACTGATATCTGTAAATTTCTTTCCACTCCAAGTTTCACACATCTATCAATAAATAGATTTCCTTTAAAATCAACATATTCCTACACCAACACCCACACACCAAAACACATACACATACACACTATGTTTTTGTCCTGTGCCATCATAATGTCTTTCTTGTGGAGTTATGTCGAACAGCTGTTGTCATGTGTAGAACGGATCCGGCTATCGACCGAGTCCATAGTGAAGATCGACCCACCGCCTTCTTTTGGCCAGGAAGGGCAGGCAATTTTCCTCTGTCTGGTGGCAATAGCGAAAGAGGTTATATGGTGGACTAGGGTAAAAGGACTGAAGACAGACACTATCTCTTCGGCCAATCCCTCATCAACTTATTCAAGTTTCATTTAGAAAGGAAGGTGAGGGTGGAGAGAGAAGTGCTGCCCTCCAGTACATTTGCTGAAAGGTGGGTGAATGTGGCGAAAATGGCCAGTGGGTGAATTTGAGGAGGAGAGGGTACCCATCCCGGATGCTCTCGAAGTGTAGGGTAGTTCAGGATTGGTGGGGTACCTGAGTCAACCCTGGGTGGTCATCCCCCCATTGACGAATTTTTCTTGTTGTATTTTTCTTGTTCTTTGTTATTGTTATTTATATTGTTTACATGTTGTATATGTAAACCTCCACTGTCCCTGTCTTTTGTATTGTCCCCTATATGTCAGCCTGTGTGGCTAATAAATGAAATCATTATTATTGAGTTGAAATCTCGCTGGAGTTAACTTTGCCTTTCATCCTTACGGGGTTGATAAAATAAAGTACCAGTCACACAATGGGGTTGATTTAATCAACATTCCCCTCCCCCAAAATTGCTGACCTTGTACCTAATTCAGCTGTCATGCAGTACAGATGGATATCTGTACAGGGTATTTAGTCTTCTGTCAAGTCACAACATTGACCTCAGATAGATAATACTTTCCTCAAAATGAGTTCAGTACCTAGCAAGACCACCTTTTGTATGACACCCAACCCGAATAGTTATTCCCAGTCGCTTTAAAAAGTTTTGAACTTTCAGTGGGCTTGACCCTAATTTCTCCCTGATAACAACTGGTATCACTTTCACACTACTATCTCACATTCCAGTCTTGCCATGTCTTCAATTCAGAGTACTCGGTGATATTTCAGCCTCTTTCCTCGCAATATGTCATTTGGTATGGCTATATCTGTCATCTGACAGTATTTGTCTTTCTTGTTCAATATGACAATGTCATGTCGGTGATGCTCAATTACTCTACCAGTTTGAAAGTCATAATCCCAGAATATTATTTCTTTTCCATCCTCCTGTATCACTACTTCACAAGACATATGTTCATAGTAATTCTCTATGACTTCATATTGGTATTTACGACACAGAACTCAATGAAGGTACAAACAGACTTTATCATGGTGGCATTTGTATTCATTTTGTGCAAGACTCTCACATCCACTTACTAAGTGAGTCACATTTTCCACTTTCTTTCCACAGAGTCTGCATTTTGGGGTGTCAAAGGTTTTGTAGATGTTATATTTCACCAAATTTATAGCAAGGGCTTGATCTTGCACTGCAACTATATGGTCTTCAGTGGCACATTTCAAATCATCTTGCTTAAGCCATGTCCACAATGTTTTATCATTGATATACTGTGTAATTCTCTGAAACTGACCACACATCCTCATTTCCAGATCTTTTCTTTTCTCCTCTCTTTGGTAAAAATATTCCTTTCCAATCGTTTTTATTGCATTTATACCCATATCTTCTGCTGCATATTGCAACAACTCTTCGTTACTGTTTACCAAATATTCAGCAAGCGTTCTCCTTTCACTCCTTATACAATGATCCACACACATGAAGCCTCTGTCACCATTCTTTCTCTTCATCTATAGTCTTTATCTAACTACTGCCATTGCCCAGGTATTCATTGCTGTGACCACTATATCTAACCTCTGCAACTACCCAGATATTCATTGCTGTGATCAGATTTCACGCATTGAATTTTAAAATCAGTTTTACTCTTTTTAAATACATCCCTCTAACTTTTTCTTTCATTTCTTCATACAAAATATCTAGGTCTAAGATCTGCACATATTTCTAGCTGCTATCTTCTGGTTCTCCCATGGTTTCTCCCAAAGGCAGTCATAATTCACTTGCAGGCTGCTTTTTTCTTTTTATGTTAAGTACAGAGCATTTGGAAATCCCAAATTCCATGCCGATGTTGCTGTTACATATCTGGACTGTTTTAAGCAATGAGATTATTTCGGTTTCAGACTTCCCAAACAGTTTCAGGCCATCAACAAGAATTACTTTTATTATTATTCTCTTTTGTTCTGGCAGATGTTATACCGACATGATGCCAAAAGAGTGAGCCATAACCAATGGCCAAAGGTCCTTTGGGTCATTCCTTCTACTTCAACTATACAACACCCTTCTTAGAATTCTTGCTGTTGCCAACAAGGTTGTTTTCTGCAACAACCCAGTCCTGATGGTAATTCCTAGCTTCTCAAGCCATACATCTAAGATTTTATTAACTACTCCTAGTGTACCAACCACAGTCGGTACCATTTCTACATGTCTAACCTACTAACTACTCCTAGTGTACCAACCACAGTCGGTACCACTTCTACATGTCTAACCTACTAATTACTCCTAGTGTACCAACCACAGTCGGTACCATTTCTACATGTCTAACCAACTAACTACTCCTAGTGTACCAACCACAGTCGGTACCATTTCGACATGTCTAACCTACTAACTACTCCTTGTGTACCAACCACAGTCAGTACTACTTCTACATGTCTAACCTACTAACTACTCCCAGTACACCAACCACAGTCGGTACCGCTTATACATGTCTCACCTACTAACTGCTCCTAGTGTACCAACCACAATTGGTACCATTACTACATGTCTAACCTACTAACTACTCCCAGTACACCAATCACAATTGGTACCACTTCTACATGTCTAACCTACTAACTACTCCCAGTACACCAACCACAGTTGGTACCACTTCTACATGTCTAACCTACTAACTACTCCTAGTGTACCAACCACAGTTGGTACCATTTCTACATGTCTAACCTACTAACTACTCCTAGTGTACCAACCACAGTCGGTACCACTTCTACATGTCTAACCTACTAACTACTCCTAGTGTACCAACCACAGTCGGTACCATTTCTACATGTCTAACCAACTAACTACTCCTAGTGTACCAACCACAGTCGGTACCATTTCGACATGTCTAACCTACTAACTACTCCTTGTGTACCAACCACAGTCAGTACTACTTCTACATGTCTAACCTACTAACTACACCCAGTACACCAACCACAGTCGGTACCGCTTATACATGTCTCACCTACTAACTGCTCCTAGTGTACCAACCACAATTGGTACCATTACTACATGTCTAACCTACTAACTACTCCCAGTACACCAACCACAATTGGTACCACTTCTACATGTCTAACCTACTAACTACTCCCAGTACACCAACCACAGTTGGTACCACTTCTACATGTCTAACCTACTAACTACACCCAGTACACCAACCAGAGTCGGTACTACTACTACATGTCTAACCTACTAACTACTCCTTGTGTACCAACCACAGTCGGTACCACTACTACATGTCTAACCTACTAACTACTCCCAGTACACCAACCACAGTGGGTACCGCTTCTACATGTCTAACCTACTAACTACTCCCAGTACACCAACCACAGTTGGTACCACTACTACATGTCTAACCTACTAACTACTCCCAGTACACCAACCACAGTCGATACTACTTCTACATGTCTAACCTACTAACTGCTCCTAGTGTACCAACCACGATTGGTACCACTTCTACATGTCTACACAAGGAGTAGTTAGTAGGTTAGACATGTAGTAGTAGTACCGACTCTGGTTGGTGCACTGGGAGTAGTTAGTAGGTTAGACATGTAGAAGTGTTACCAACTGTGGTTGGTGTACTGGGAGTAGTTAGTAGGTTGACATATAGTAGTGGTACCGACTGTGGTTGGTGTACTGGCAGTAGTTAGTAGGTTAGACATGTAGTAGTGGTACCAATTGTGGTTGGTGTACTGGGAGTAGTTAGTAGGTTAGACATGTAGTAGTGGTACCAATTGTGGTTGGTACACTAGGAGCAGTTAGTAGGTGAGACATGTATAAGCGGTACCGACTGTGGTTGGTGTACTGGGAGTAGTTAGTAGGTTAGACATGTAGAAGTAGTACTGACTGTGGTTGGTACACTAGGAGTAGTTAGTAGGTTAGACATGTCAAAATGGTACCGACTGTGGTTAGTACACGAGGAGTAGTTAGTTGGTTAGACATGTAGAAGTGGTACCAACTGTGGTTTGTACACTGGGAGTAGTTAGTAGGTTAGACATGTAGAAGTGGTACTGACTGTAGTTGGTATACTAGGAGCGGCTAGTAGGTTAGACATGTAGAAGTGGTACCAATTGTGGTTGGTACACTAGGAGCAGTTAGTAGGTTGGTACACTAGGAGTAGTTAGTAGGTTAGACATGTAGTAGTGGTACCGACTGTGGTTGGTGTACTGGGAGTAGTTAGTAGTTTAGACATGTAGTAGTGGTACCAACTGTGGTTGGTGTACTGGGAGTAGTTAGTAGGTTAGACATATAGTAGTGATACCAACTGTGTTTGGTGTACTGGGAGTAGTTAGTAGGTTAGACATGTAATAGTGGTACCAACTCTGGTTAGTACACTGGGAGTAGTTAGTAGGTTAGACATGTAGTAGGGGTACCAATTGTAGTTAGTACACTAGGAGTAGTTAGTAGGTTAGATATCTAGAAGTAGTATCCACTGTGGTTGGTACACTGGGAGTAGTTAGTAGGTTAGATACGTAGTAGTGGTACCGACTGGTTGGTGTACTGGGAGTAGTTAGTAGGTTAGACATGTAGTAGTGGTACCGACTGTGGTTGGTGTACTGGGAGTAGTTAGTAGGTTAGACATGTAGAAGTAGTACCAATTGTGGTTGGTACACTAGGAGCAGTTAGTAGGTTAGACATGTAGAAGTGGTACCAATTGTGGTTGGTACACTAGGAGCAGTTAGTAGGTTAGACATGTAGAAGTGGTACCAATTGTGGTTGGTAGACTAGGAGCAGTTAGTAGGTTAGACATGTAGAAGCGGTACCGACTGTGGATGGTGTACTGGGAGTAGTTAGTAGGTTAGACATGTAGAAGTAGTACTGACTGTGGTTGGTACACTAGGCGTAGTTAGTAGGTTAGACATGTCAAAATGGTACCGACTGTGGTTGGTACACTAGGAGTAGTTAGTTGGTTAGACATGTAGAAGTGGTACCAACTGTGGTTGGTACACTGGGAGTAGTTAGTAATTTAGACATGTAGAAGTGGTACCGACTGTGGTTGGTACACTGGGAGTAGTTAGTAGGTTAGACATGTAGAAGTGGTACCGACTGTGGTTGGTACACTGGGAGTAGTTAGTAGTTTAGACATGTAGAAGTGGTACCGACTGTGGTTGGTACACTGCGAATAGTTAGTAGGTTAGACATGTAGAAGTGGTACCGACTGTGCTTAGTACACTAAGAGAAGTTAGTAGGTTAGAAATGTAGAAGTAGTACCGACTGTGGTTGGTGTACTAGGAGCGGTTAGTAGGTTACACATGTAGAAGTGGTACCAATTGTGGTTGGTACACTAGGAGCAGTTAGTAGGTTGGTACACTAGGAGTAGTTAGTAGGTTAGACATGTAGTAGTGGTACCGACTGTGGTTGGTGTACTGGGAGTAGTTAGTAGGTTAGACATATAGTAGTGATACCAACTGTGTTTGGTGTACTGGGAGTAGTTAGTAGGTTAGACATGTCGTAGTGGTACCAACTCTGGTTGGTACACTGGGAGTAGTTAGTAGGTTAGACATGTAGTAGGGGTACCAATTGTGATTAGTACACTAGGAGTAGTTAGTAGGTTAGATATGTAGAAGTAGTATCGACTGTGGTTGGTACACTGGGAGTAGTTAGTAGGTTAGATACGTAGTAGTGGTACCGACTGTGGTTGGTGTACTGGGAGTAGTTAGTAGGTTAGACATGTAGTAGTGGTACCAATTGTGGTTGGTACACTAGGAGTAGTTAGTAGGTTAGATATGTAGAAGTGGTACCAATTGTGGTTGGTGTACTGGGAATAGTTAGTAGGTTAGACATGTAGAAGTGGTACCGACTGTGGTTGGTACACTGGGAGTAGTTAGTAGGTTAGACATGTAGAAGTGGTACCAACTGTGGTTGGTACACTGGGAGTAGTTAGTAGGTTAGAAATGTAGAAGTAGTACCGACTGTGGTTGGTATACTAGGAGCGGTTAGTAGGTTAGACATGTAGAAGTGGTAACAATTGTGGTTGGTACACCATGAGCAGTTAGTAGGTTAGACATGTAGAAGTGGTACCAATTGTGGTTGGTACACTAGGAGCAGTTAGTAGGTTGGTACACTAGGAGTAGTTAGTAGGTTAGACATGTAGTAGTGGTACCGACTGTGGTTGGTGTACTGGGAGTAGTTAGTAGTTTAGACATGTCTAACCTACTGACTACTCCCAGTACACCAACCACAGTCGGTACCACTACTACGTATCTAACCTACTAACTACTCCCAGTGTACCAACCACAGTCGATACTACTTCTAAATATCTAACCTACTAACTACTCCTTGTGTACTAATTGCAATTGGTACCCCTACTACATGTCTACCCTACTAACTACTCCCAATGTACCAACCAGAGTTGGTACCACTACTACATGTCTAACCTACTAACTACTCCCAGTACACTAAACACAGTTGGTACCACTACTACGTGTCTAACCTACTAACTACTCCTAGTGTACCAACCTACTAACTGCTCCTAGTGTACCAACCACAATTGGTACCACTTCTACATGTCTAACCTACTAACTGCTCCTAGTGTACCAACCACAATTGGTACCACTTCTGTATGTCTAACCTACTAACCGCTCCTAGTATGCCAACCACAGTCGGTACTACTTCTACATTTCTAACCTACTAACTGCTCCTAGTGTACTAAGCACAGTCGGTACCACTTCTACATGTCTAACCTACTAACTATTCGCAGTACACAAACCACAGTTGGTATCGCTTATACATGTCTCACCTACTAACTGCTCCTAGTGTACCAACCACAATTGGTACCACTACTACATGTCTAACCTACTAACTACTCCCAGTACACCAACCACAATTGGTACCACTACTACATGTCTAACCTACTAACTACTCCCAGTACACCAACCACAGTCGGTACCACTACTATATGTCAACCGACTAACTACTCCCAGTACACCAACCACTGTTGGTACCACTTCTACATGTCTAACCTACTAACTGCTCGTAGTGTACCAACCACAATTTGGTACCACTTCTACATGTCTAACCTACTAACTACTCCCTGTGTACCAACCACAATTGGTACCACTTCTACATGTCTA
Source organism: Eledone cirrhosa (assembly GCA_964016885.1). Classification (NCBI taxonomy): domain Eukaryota; kingdom Metazoa; phylum Mollusca; class Cephalopoda; order Octopoda; family Eledonidae; genus Eledone; species Eledone cirrhosa. Next base: position 13,413,852 of record OZ024757.1, on the reverse strand, counting down.
ACCTACTAACTACTCCCAGTACAAGAAACCAGTCGGTACCACTTCTACATGTCTAACCTTCTAACTACTCCCAGTGTACCAACCACAATTGGTACCACTTCTACATGTCTAACCTACTAACTACTCCCAGTACACCAACCATAATTGGTACCACTTCTACATGTCTAACCTACTAGCTGCTCCTAGTGTACCAACCACAATTGGTACCACTACTACATGTCTAACCTACTAACTACTCCCAGTGTACCAACCACGGTTGGTACCACTACTACATGTCTAACCTACTAACTACTCCCAGTACACCAACCACAGTTTGTACCACTTCTAGATGCCTAACCTACTAACTACTCCCAGTACACCAACCACAGTCGGTACCACTACTACATGTCTAACCTACTAACTACTCCCAGTACACCAACCACAGTCGGTACCACTACTACATATCTAACCTACTAACTAATCCTAGTGTACCAACCACAGTTGGTACCACTACTATATGTCTAACCTACTAACTACTACTAGTGTACTAACCACAGTTGGTACCACTACTACATGTCTAACCTACTAACTACTCCCAGTACACCAACCACAGTCGGTACCACTACTATATGTGTAACCTACTAACTACTCCCAGTACACCAACCACAGTCGATACTGCTTCTACATATCTAACCTACTAACTACTCGTAGTGTACCAACCACAATTGGTACCACTACTACATGTCTAACCTACTAACCACTCCCAGTACAACAACCACAGTGTATACTACTTCTACATATCTAACCTACTAACTACTCCCAGTGTACCAACCACAATTGGTACCACTACTACATGACTAACCTACTAACTACTCCCAGTCTACCAACCACAGTTGGTACCTCGACTACATGTCTAACCTACTAACTACTCCCAGTACACATGTCTAACCTACTAACCACTCCCAGTGTACCAACTACAGTTGGTACCACTACTACATGTCTAACCTACTACATGTCTAACATACTAACTACTCCCAGTACAACAACCACAGTGTATACTACTTCTACATATCTAACCTACTAACTACTCCCAGTGTACCAACCACAATTGGTACCACTACTACATGTCTAACCTACTAACTACTCCCAGTCTACCAACCACAGTTGGTACCTCGACTACATGTCTAACCTACTAACTACTCCCAGTACACCAACCACAGTTGGTACCACTTCTACATGTCTAACCTACTAACTGCTCCCAGTGTACCAACCACAGTTGGTACCACTTCTACATGTCTAACCTACTAACTACTCCAAGTGTACCAACCACAGTCGGTACCACTTCTACATGTCTAACCTACTAACTACTCCCAGTGTACCAACCACAGTCGGTACCACTTCTACATGTCTAACCTACTAACTACTCCCAGTACACCAACCACAGTCGGTACCACTACTACATGTCTAACCTACTAACTACTTCCAGTACGCCAACCACAGTCGGTACCACTACTACATGTCTAACCTACTAACTGCTCCTAGTGTACCAACCACAATTGGTACCACTTCTACATGTCTAACCTACTAACTGCTCCTAGTGAACCAACCACAATTGGAACCACTTCTACATGTCTAACCTACTAACTGCTCCTAGTGTACCAACCACAATTGGTACTACTTCTACATGTCTAACCTACTAACTATTCCCAGTACACCAACCACAATTGGTACCACTTCTACATGTCTAACCTACTAACTGCTCCTAGTGTACCAACCACAATTGGTACCACTACTACATGTCTAACCTACTAACTACTCCCAGTACACCAACCACAGTCGGTACCACTTCTACATGTCTAACCTACTAACTACTAGTGTACCAACCACAGTTGGTACCACTACTACATGTCTAACCTAGTAACTACTCCCAGTACACCAACCACAGTTGGTACCACTTCTACATGCCTAACCTACTAACTACTCCCAGTACACCATCCACAGTCGGTACCACTACTACATGTCTAACCTACTAACTACTAGTGTACCAACCACAGTTGGTACCACTACTACATGTCTAACCTACTAACTACTCCCAGTACAACAACCACAGTCGGTACAACTACTACATGTCTGACCTACTAACAACTCCTAGTGTACCAACCACAATTGGTACCACTACTACATGCCTAACCTAATAACTACTCCCAGTGTACCAACCACAGTCGGTACCACTACTACATGTCTAACCTACTAACTACTCCCAGTACACCAACCACAGTTGGTACCACTTCTACATGTCTAACCTACTAACTACTCCCAGTACACCAACCACAGTCGGTACCACTACAACATGTCTAACCTGCTAACTCCTCCCAGTACACCAACCACAGTCGGTACCACTTCTACATGTCTAACCTACTAACTACTCCCAGTGTACCAACCACAGTTGGTACCACTACTACATGTCTAACCTACTAACTACTCCCAGTACACCAACCACAGTCGGTACCACTTCTACATGTCTAACCTACTAACTACTCCCAGTGTACCAACCACAGTTGGTACCACTACTACATGTCTAACCTACTAACTACTCCCAGTGTACCAACCACAGTCGGTACCACTACAACATGTCTAACCTGCTAACTCCTCCCAGTACACCAACCACAGTCGATACTACTTCTACATATCTAACCTACTAACTACTCCCAGTGTAGCAACTGCAATTGGAACCACTTCTACATGTCTAACCTACTAACTACTCCCAGTACACCAACCACAGTCGGTACCACTACTACATGTCTACCCTACTAACTACTAGTGTACCAACCACAGTTGGTATCACTACTACATGTCTAACCTACTAACTACTCCCAGTACACCAACCACAGTTGGTACAACTACTACATGTCTAACCTACTAACTACTAGTGTACCAACCACAGTTGGTACCACTACTACATGTATAACCTACTAACTACTCCCAGTACACCAACCACAGTCGGTACAACTACTACATGTCTGACCTACTAACTAGTCCTAGTGTACCAACCACATTTGGTACCACTACTACATGTCTAACCTACTAACGACTCCCAGTACACCAACCACAGTTGGTACCACTTCTACATGTCTAACCTACTAACTACTCCCAGTACACCAACCACAGTTAGTACCACTTCTACATGTCTAACCTACTAACTACTCCCAGTACACCATCCACAGTCGATACTACTTCTACATGTCTAACCTACTAACTACTCCCAGTGTACCAACTGCAATTGGTACCACTTCTACATGTCTAAGCTACTAACTACTCCCAGTACACCAACCACAGTTGTTACCACTACTACATGTCTAACCTACTAACTACTCCCAGTGTACCAACCACAGTTGGTACCACTACTACATGTCTAACCTACTACATGTCTATCATACTAACTACTCCCAGTACACCAACCACAGTTGGTACCACTTCTAGTTGACTAACCTACTAACTACTCCCAGTACACCAACCACAGTTGGTACCACTACTACATGCCTAACCTACTAACTACTCCCAGTACACCAACCACAGTCGGTACCACTACTACATGTCTTACCTACTAACTACTAGTGTACCAACCACGGTTGGTACCACTACTACATTTCTAACCTACTAACTACTCCCAGTACACCAACCACAGTCGGTACAACTACTACATGTCTGACCTACTAACTACTCCTAGTGTACCAACCACAATTGGTACCACTACTACATGTCTAACCTACTAACTACTCCCAGTGTACCAACCACTGTTGGTACCACTACTACATGTCTAACCTACTAACTACTCCCAGTACACCAACCACAGTCGGTACCACTACTACATGTCTAATCTACTAACTACTCCCAGTACACCAACCACAGTTGGTACCACTTCTACATGTCTAACCTACTAACTACTCCCAGTACACCAACCACAGTTAGTACCACTTGTACATGTCTAACCTACTAACTACTCCCAGTGTACCAACTGCAATTGGTACCACTTCTACATGTCTAACCTACTAACTACTCCTAATGTACCAACCACAGTTGGTACCAATACTACATATCTATCCTACTAACTACTCCCAGTACACCAACCACAGTTGGTACCACTACTACATGTCTAACCTACTAACTACTCTCAGTAGACCAACCACAGTTGGTACCACTACTCCATGTCTAACCTACTAACTACTCCCTGTGTACCAACCACAGTCGGTACCACTACTACATGTCTAACCTACTAACTACTCCCAGTACACCAACCACAATTGGTACCACTACTACATGTCTAACCTACTAACTACTCCCTGTAAACCAACCACAGTTGGTACCACTACTACATGTCTAACCTACTAACTACTCCCAGTGTACCAACCACAGTCGGTACCACTACTATATGTCTAACCTACTAACTACTCCCAGTGTACAAACCACAGTCGGTACCACTACTATATTTCTAACCTACTAACTACTCCCAGTACACCAACCACAGTTGGTACCACTACTACATGTGTAACCTACTAACTACTCCCAGTGTACCAACCACAGTCGATACTACTTCTACATGTCTAACCTACTAACTACGCCCAGTACACCAACCACAGTTGGTACCACTACTACATGTCTACCTACTAACTACTCCCAGTACACCAACCACAGTCGGTACCACTACTACGTGTCTAACCTACTAACTACTCCCAGTGTACCAACTGCAATTGGTACCACTTCTACATGTCTAACCTACTAACTACTCCTAGTGTACCAACCACATTTGGTACCAATACTACATGTCTAACCTACTAACTACTCCCAGTACACCAACCACAGTTGGTACCACTAGTACATGTCTAACCTCCTAACTACTCCCAGTAGACCAGCCACAGTTGGTCCCACTACTACATTTCTAACCTACTAACTACTCCCAGTGTACCAACCACAGTCGGTACCACTACTACGTGTCTAACCTAATAACTACTCCCAGTGTACCAACTGCAATTGGTACCACTTCTACACGTCTAACCTACTAACTACTCCCGGTACACCAACCACAGTTGATACCACTTCTACATGTCTAACCTACTAACTACTCCCAGTGTACCAACCACAGCCGGTACCACTTCTATATGTCTAACCTACTAACTACTCCCAGTACACCAACCACAATTGGTACCACTACTACATGTCTAACCTACTAACTACTCCCAGTAAACCAACCACAGTTGGTACCACTACTACATGTCTAACCTACTAACTACTTCCAGTGTACCAACCACAGTCGGTACCACTACTATATGTCTAACCTACTAACTACTCCCAGTGTACCAACCACAGTCGGTACCACTACTATATGTCTAACCTACTAACTACTCCCAGTACACCAACCACATGTGGTACCACTTCTACATGTCTAACCTACTAACTACTCCCAGAACACCAACCACAGTCGGTACCGCTACTACATGTCTAACCTACTAACTACTCCCAGTAAACCAACCACAGTTGGTACGACTACTACATGTCTAACCTACTAACTACTCCCAGTGTACCAACCACAGTCGGTACCACTACTATATGTCTAACCTACTAACTACTCCCAGTGTACCAACCACAGTCGGTACCACTACTATATGTCTAACCTACTAACTACTCCCAGTACACCAACCACATGTGGTACCACTTCTACATGTCTAACCTACTAACTACTCCCAGAACACCAACCACAGTCGGTACCGCTACTACATGTCTAACCTACTAACTACTCCCAGTACACCAACCACAATTGGTACCATTACTACATATCTAACCTACTAACTACTCCTAGTGTACCAACCACAATTTGTACCACTACTACATGTCTAACCTACTAACTACTCCCAGTACACATGTCTAACCTACTAACCACTCCCAGTGTACCAACTACAGTTGGTACCACTACTACATGTCTAACCTACTACATGTCTAACATACTAACTACTCCCAGTACAACAACCACAGTGTATACTACTTCTACATATCTAACCTACTAACTACTCCCAGTGTACCAACCACAATTGGTACCACTACTACATGTCTAACCTACTAACTACTCCCAGTCTACCAACCACAGTTGGTACCTCGACTACATGTCTAACCTACTAACTACTCCCAGTACACCAACCACAGTTGGTACCACTTCTACATGTCTAACCTACTAACTGCTCCCAGTGTACCAACCACAGTTGGTACCACTTCTACATGTCTAACCTACTAACTACTCCAAGTGTACCAACCACAGTCGGTACCACTTCTACATGTCTAACCTACTAACTACTCCCAGTGTACCAACCACAGTCGGTACCACTTCTACATGTCTAACCTACTAACTACTCCCAGTACACCAACCACAGTCGGTACCACTACTACATGTCTAACCTACTAACTACTTCCAGTACGCCAACCACAGTCGGTACCACTACTACATGTCTAACCTACTAACTGCTCCTAGTGTACCAACCACAATTGGTACCACTTCTACATGTCTAACCTACTAACTGCTCCTAGTGAACCAACCACAATTGGAACCACTTCTACATGTCTAACCTACTAACTGCTCCTAGTGTACCAACCACAATTGGTACTACTTCTACATGTCTAACCTACTAACTATTCCCAGTACACCAACCACAATTGGTACCACTTCTACATGTCTAACCTACTAACTGCTCCTACTGTACCAACCACAATTGGTACCACTACTACATGTCTAACCTACTAACTACTCCCAGTACACCAACCACAGTCGGTACCACTTCTACATGTCTAACCTACTAACTACTAGTGTACCAACCACAGTTGGTACCACTACTACATGTCTAACCTAGTAACTACCCCCAGTACACCAACCACAGTTGGTACCACTTCTACATGCCTAACCTACTAACTACTCCCAGTACACCATCCACAGTCGGTACCACTACTACATGTCTAACCTACTAACTACTAGTGTACCAACCACAGTTGGTACCACTACTACATGTCTAACCTACTAACTACTCCCAGTACAACAACCACAGTCGGTACAACTACTACATGTCTGACCTACTAACAACTCCTAGTGTACCAACCACAATTGGTACCACTACTACATGCCTAACCTAATAACTACTCCCAGTGTACCAACCACAGTCGGTACCACTACTACATGTCTAACCTACTAACTACTCCCAGTACACCAACCACAGTTGGTACCACTTCTACATGTCTAACCTACTAACTACTCCCAGTACACCAACCACAGTCGGTACCACTACAACATGTCTAACCTGCTAACTCCTCCCAGTACACCAACCACAGTCGGTACCACTTCTACATGTCTAACCTACTAACTACTCCCAGTGTACCAACCACAGTTGGTACCACTACTACATGTCTAACCTACTAACTACTCCCAGTACACCAACCACAGTCGGTACCACTACAACATGTCTAACCTGCTAACTCCTCCCAGTACACCAACCACAGTCGATACTACTTCTACATATCTAACCTACTAACTACTCCCAGTGTACCAACTGCAATTGGAACCACTTCTACATGTCTAACCTACTAACTACTCCCAGTACACCAACCACAGTCGGTACCACTACTACATGTCTACCCTACTAACTACTAGTGTACCAACCACAGTTGGTATCACTACTACATGTCTAACCTACTAACTACTCCCAGTACACCAACCACAGTTGGTACAACTACTACATGTCTAACCTACTAACTACTAGTGTACCAACCACAGTTGGTACCACTACTACATGTATAACCTACTAACTACTCCCAGTACACCAACCACAGTCGGTACAACTACTACATGTCTGACCTACTAACTAGTCCTAGTGTACCAACCACATTTGGTACCACTACTACATGTCTAACCTACTAACGACTCCCAGTACACCAACCACAGTTGGTACCACTTCTACATGTCTAACCTACTAACTACTCCCAGTACACCAACCACAGTTAGTACCACTTCTACATGTCTAACCTACTAACTACTCCCAGTACACCATCCACAGTCGATACTACTTCTACATGTCTAACCTACTAACTACTCCCAGTGTACCAACTGCAATTGGTACCACTTCTACATGTCTAAGCTACTAACTACTCCCAGTACACCAACCACAGTTGTTACCACTACTACATGTCTAACCTACTAACTACTCCCAGTGTACCAACCACAGTTGGTACCACTACTACATGTCTAACCTACTACATGTCTATCATACTAACTACTCCCAGTACACCAACCACAGTTGGTACCACTTCTAGTTGACTAACCTACTAACTACTCCCAGTACACCAACCACAGTTGGTACCACTTCTACATGCCTAACCTACTAACTACTCCCAGTACACCAACCACAGTCGGTACCACTACTACATGTCTTACCTACTAACTACTAGTGTACCAACCACGGTTGGTACCACTACTACATTTCTAACCTACTAACTACTCCCAGTACACCAACCACAGTCGGTACAACTACTACATGTCTGACCTACTAACTACTCCTAGTGTACCAACCACAATTGGTACCACTACTACATGTCTAACCTACTAACTACTCCCAGTGTACCAACCACTGTTGGTACCACTACTACATGTCTAACCTACTAACTACTCCCAGTACACCAACCACAGTCGGTACCACTACTACATGTCTAATCTACTAACTACTCCCAGTACACCAACCACAGTTGGTACCACTTCTACATGTCTAACCTACTAACTACTCCCAGTACACCAACCACAGTTAGTACCACTTGTACATGTCTAACCTACTAACTACTCCCAGTGTACCAACTGCAATTGGTACCACTTCTACATGTCTAACCTACTAACTACTCCTAATGTACCAACCACAGTTGGTACCAATACTACATGTCTATCCTACTAACTACTCCCAGTACACCAACCACAGTTGGTACCACTACTACATGTCTAACCTACTAACTACTCTCAGTAGACCAACCACAGTTGGTACCACTACTCCATGTCTAACCTACTAACTACTCCCTGTGTACCAACCACAGTCGGTACCACTACTACATGTCTAACCTACTAACTACTCCCAGTACACCAACCACAATTGGTACCACTACTACATGTCTAACCTACTAACTACTCCCTGTAAACCAACCACAGTTGGTACCACTACTACATGTCTAACCTACTAACTACTCCCAGTGTACCAACCACAGTCGGTACCACTACTATATGTCTAACCTACTAACTACTCCCAGTGTACAAACCACAGTCGGTACCACTACTATATTTCTAACCTACTAACTACTCCCAGTACACCAACCACAGTTGGTACCACTACTACATGTGTAACCTACTAACTACTCCCAGTGTACCAACCACAGTCGATACTACTTCTACATGTCTAACCTACTAACTACGCCCAGTACACCAACCACAGTTGGTACCACTACTACATGTCTACCTACTAACTACTCCCAGTACACCAACCACAGTCGGTACCACTACTACGTGTCTAACCTACTAACTACTCCCAGTGTACCAACTGCAATTGGTACCACTTCTACATGTCTAACCTACTAACTACTCCTAGTGTACCAACCACATTTGGTACCAATACTACATGTCTAACCTACTAACTACTCCCAGTACACCAACCACAGTTGGTACCACTAGTACATGTCTAACCTCCTAACTACTCCCAGTAGACCAGCCACAGTTGGTCCCACTACTACATTTCTAACCTACTAACTACTCCCAGTGTACCAACCACAGTCGGTACCACTACTACGTGTCTAACCTAATAACTACTCCCAGTGTACCAACTGCAATTGGTACCACTTCTACATGTCTAACCTACTAACTACTCCCGGTACACCAACCACAGTTGATACCACTTCTACATGTCTAACCTACTAACTACTCCCAGTGTACCAACCACAGCCGGTACCACTTCTATATGTCTAACCTACTAACTACTCCCAGTACACCAACCACAATTGGTACCACTACTACATGTCTAACCTACTAACTACTCCCAGTAAACCAACCACAGTTGGTACCACTACTACATGTCTAACCTACTAACTACTTCCAGTGTACCAACCACAGTCGGTACCACTACTATATGTCTAACCTACTAACTACTCCCAGTGTACCAACCACAGTCGGTACCACTACTATATGTCTAACCTACTAACTACTCCCAGTACACCAACCACATGTGGTACCACTTCTACATGTCTAACCTACTAACTACTCCCAGAACACCAACCACAGTCGGTACCGCTACTACATGTCTAACCTACTAACTACTCCCAGTAAACCAACCACAGTTGGTACGACTACTACATGTCTAACCTACTAACTACTCCCAGTGTACCAACCACAGTCGGTACCACTACTATATGTCTAACCTACTAACTACTCCCAGTGTACCAACCACAGTCGGTACCACTACTATATGTCTAACCTACTAACTACTCCCAGTACACCAACCACATGTGGTACCACTTCTACATGTCTAACCTACTAACTACTCCCAGAACACCAACCACAGTCGGTACCGCTACTACATGTCTAACCTACTAACTACTCCCAGTACACCAACCACAATTGGTACCATTACTACATATCTAACCTACTAACTACTCCTAGTGTACCAACCACAATTTGTACCACTACTACATGTCTAACCTACTAACTACTCCCAGTGTACCAACCACAGTTGGTACCACTACTACATGTCTACCTTCTAACTACTCCCAGTACAACAACCACAGTCGGTACCACTACTACATGTCTAACCTACTAACTACTCCCAGTACACCAACCACACTCGGTACCACTACTACATGTCTAACCTACTAACTACTCCCAGTACACCAACCACAGTCGGTACAACTACTACATGTCTGACCTACTAACTACTCCTAGTGTACCAACCACAATTGGTACCACTACTACATCTCTAACCTACTAACTACTCCCAGTACACCAACCACAGTTAGTACCACTTCTACATGTCTAACCTACTAACTACTCCTAGTGTACCAACCACAGTTGGTACCTACTACATGTCTAACCTAATAACTACTTCCAGTACACAAACCACAGCCGGTACAACTACTACCTGTCTGACCTACTAACTACTCCTAGTGTACCAACCACAATTGGTACCACTACTACATGTCTAACCTACTAACTACTCCCAGTGTACCAACCACAGTTGGTGCCACTACTACATGTCTAACCTACTACATGTCTAACCTACTAACTACTCCCAGTACACCAACCACTGTTAGTACCACTTCTACATGTCTAACCTACTAACTACTCCCAGTACACCAACCACAGTCGGTACCACTACTACAGGTCTAACCTAATAACTATTCCCAGTACACAAACCACAGTTGGTACCACTACAACATGTCTAATCTGCTAACTACCCCCAGTACACCAACCACAGTTGGTACCACTTCTAGATGCCTAACCTACTAACTACTCCCAGTAAACCAACCACAGTTGGTACCACTACAACATGTCTAACCTGCTAACTACCCCCCAGTACACCAACCACAGTCGGTACCACTTCTATATGTCTAACCTACTAACTACTCCCAGTACACCAACCACAGTTGGTACCACTACTACATGTCTAACCTACTAACTACTCCCAGTACACCAACCACGGTTGGTACCACTACAACATGTCTAACCTGCTAACTACCCCCAGTACACCAACCACAGTTGGTACCACTACTACATGTCTAACCTAATAACTACTTCCAGTACACAAACCACAGCCGGTACAACTACTACCTGTCTGACCTACTAACTACTCCTAGTGTACCAACCACAATTGGTACCACTACTACATGTCTAACCTACTAACTACTCCCAGTGTACCAACCACAGTTGGTGCCACTACTACATGTCTAACCTACTAACTACTCCCAGTACACCAACCACAGTTGGTACCACTACTACATGTCTAACCTACTAACTACTCCCAGTACACCAACCACAGTTGGTACCACTACTACATGTCTAACCTACTAACTACTCCCAGTACACGAACCACAGTTGGTACCACTACAACATGTCTAACCTGCTAACTACTCCCAGTACACCAACCACAGTCGGTACCACTACTACATGTCTAACCTACTAACTACTAGTGTACCAACCACAGTTGGTACCACTACTACATGTCTAACCTACTAACTACTCCCAGTACACCAACCACAGTCGGTACCACTACTACATGTCTAACCTACTAACTACTAGTGTACCAACCACAGTTGGTTCCACTACTACATGTCTAACCTACTAACTACTCCCAGTACACCAACCACAGTCGGTACCACTACAACATGTCTAACCTACTAACTACTCCCAGTGTACCAACCACAGTTGGTACCACTACTACATGTCTAACCTACTAACTACTCCCAGTACACCAACCACAGTCGGTACCACTACAACATGTCTAACCTGCTAACTCCTCCCAGTACACCAACCACAGTCGATACTACTTCTACATATCTAACCTACTAACTACTCCCAGTGTACCAACTGCAATTGGTACCACTTCTACATGTCTAACCTACTAACTACTCCCAGTACACCAACCACAGTCGGTACCACTACTACATGTCTAACCTACTAACTACTAGTGTACCAACCACAGTTGGTATCACTACTACATGTCTAACCTACTAACTACTCCCAGTACACCAACCAAAGTTGGTACAACTACTACATGTCTAACCTACTAACTACTAGTGTACCAACCACAGTTGGTACCACTACTACATGTCTAACCTACTAACTAGTCCCAGTACACCAACCACAGTCGGTACAACTACTACATGTCTGACCTACTAACTAGTCCTAGTGTACCAACCTCATTTGGTACCACTACTACATGTCTACCCTACTAACTACTCCCAGTACACCAACCACAGTTAGTACCACTTCTACATGTCTAACTTACTAACTACTCCCAGTACACCATCCACAGTCGATACTACTTCTACATGTCTAACCTACTAACTACTCCCAGTACACATGTCTAACCTACTAACCACTCCCAGTGTACCAACTACAGTTGGTACCACTACTACATGTCTAACCTACTACATGTCTAACATACTAACTACTCCCAGTACAACAACCACAGTGTATACTACTTCTACATATCTAACCTACTAACTACTCCTAGTGTACCAACCACAATTGGTACCACTACTACATGTCTAACCTACTAACTACTCCCAGTCTACCAACCACAGTTGGTACCTCGACTACATGTCTAACCTACTAACTACTCCAAGTACACCAACCACAGTTGGTACCACTTCTACATGTCTAACCTACTAACTGCTCCCAGTGTACCAACCACAGTTGGTACCACTTCTACATGTCTAACCTACTAACTACTCCAAGTGTACCAACCACAGTCGGTACCACTTCTACATGTCTAACCTACTAACTACTCCCTGTGTACCAACCACAGTCGGTACCACTTCTACATGTCTAACCTACTAACTACTCCCAGTACACCAACCACAGTCGGTACCACTACTACATGTCTAACCTACTAACTACTTCCAGTACGCCAACCACAGTCGGTACCACTACTACATGTCTAACCTACTAACTGCTCCTAGTGTACCAACCACAATTGGTACCACTTCTACATGTCTAACCTACTAACTGCTCCTAGTGAACCAACCACAATTGGAACCACTTCTACATGTCTAACCTACTAACTGCTCCTAGTGTACCAACCACAATTGGTACTACTTCTACATGTCTAACCTACTAACTATTCCCAGTACACCAACCACAATTGGTACCACTTCTACATGTCTAACCTACTAACTGCTCCTAGTGTACCAACCACAATTGGTACCACTTCTACATGTCTAACCTACTAACTACTAGTGTACCAACCACAGTTGGTACCACTACTACATGTCTAACCTAGTAACTACTCCCAGTACACCAACCACAGTTGGTACCACTTCTACATGTCTAACCTACTAACTGCTCCTAGTGTACCAACCACAATTGGTACCACTTCTACATGTCTAACCTACTAACTACTAGTGTACCAACCACAGTTGGTACCACTACTACATGTCTAACCTACTAACTACTCCCAGTACACCATCCACAGTCGGTACCACTACTACATGTCTAACCTACTAACTACTAGTGTACCAACCACAGTTGGTACCACTACTACATGTCTAACCTACTAACTACTCCCAGTACAACAACCACAGTCGGTACAACTATTACATGTCTGACCTACTAACAACTCCTAGTGTACCAACCACAATTGGTACCGCTACTACATGCCTAACCTAATAACTACTCCCAGTGTACCAACCACAGTCGGTACCACTACTACATGTCTAACCTACTAACTACTCCCAGTACACCAACCACAGTTGGTACCACTTCTACATGTCTAACCTACTAACTACTCCCAGTACACCAACAACAGTTGGTACCACTACTACATGTCTAACCTACTAACTACTAGTGTACCAACCACAGTTGGTACCACTACTACATGTCTAACCTACTAACTACTCCCAGTACACCAACCACAGTCGGTACCACTTCTACATGTCTAACCTACTAACTACTCCCAGTGTACCAACCACAGTTGGTACCACTACTACATGTCTAACCTACTAACTACTCCCAGTACACCAACCACAGTCGGTACCACTACAACATGTCTAACCTGCTAACTCCTCCCAGTACACCAACCACAGTCGGTACCACTTCTAGATGCCTAACCTACTAACTACTCCCAGTAAACCAACCACAGTTGGTACCACTACAACATGTCTAACCTGCTAACTACCCCCCAGTACACCAACCACAGTCGATACTACTTCTACATATCTAACCTACTAACTACTCCCAGTGTACCAACTGCAATTGGTACCACTTCTACATGTCTAACCTACTAACTACTCCCAGTACACCAACCACAGTCGGTACCACTACTACATGTCTAACCTACTAACTACTAGTGTACCAACCACAGTTGGTATCACTACTACATGTCTAACCTACTAACTACTCCCAGTACACCAACCACAGTTGGTACAACTACTACATGTCTAACCTACTAACTACTAGTGTACCAACCACAGTTGGTACCACTACTACATGTATAACCTACTAACTACTCCCAGTACACCAACCACAGTCGGTACAACTAGTACATGTCTGACCTACTAACTAGTCCTAGTGTACCAACCACATTTGGTACCACTACTACATGTCTAACCTACTAACGACTCCCAGTACACCAACCACAGTTGGTACCACTTCTACATGTCTAACCTACTAACTACTCCCAGTACACCAACCACAGTTAGTACCACTTCTACATGTCTAACCTACTAACTACTCCCAGTACACCATCCACAGTCGATACTACTTCTACATGTCTAACCTACTAACTACTCCCAGTTACCAACTGCAATTGGTACCACTTCTACATGTCTAAGCTACTAACTACTCCCAGTACACCAACCACAGTTGTTACCACTATTACATGTCTAACCTACTAACTACTCCCAGTGTACCAACCACAGTTGGTACCACTACTACATGTCTAACCTACTACATGTCTATCATACTAACTACTCCCAGTACACCAACCACAGTTGGTACCACTTCTAGTTGACTAACCTACTAACTACTCCCAGTACACCAACCACAGTTGGTACCACTTCTACATGCCTAACCTACTAACTACTCCCAGTACACCAACCACAGTCGGTACCACTACAACATGTCTTACCTACTAACTACTAGTGTACCAACCACGGTTGGTACCACTACTACATTTCTAACCTACTAACTACTCCCAGTACACCAACCACAGTCGGTACAACTACTACATGTCTGACCTACTAACTACTCCTAGTGTACCAACCACAATTGGTACCACTACTACATGTCTAACCTACTAACTACTCCCAGTGTACCAACCACAGTTGGTACCACTACTACATGTCTAACCTACTAACTACTCCCAGTACACCAACCACAGTCGGTACCACTACTACATGTCTAATCTACTAACTACTCCCAGTACACCAACCACAGTTGGTACCACTTCTACATGTCTAACCTACTAACTACTCCCAGTACACCAACCACAGTTAGTACCACTTCTACATGTCTAACCTACTAACTACTCCCAGTGTACCAACTGCAATTGGTACCACTTCTACATGTCTAACCTACTAACTACTCCTAATGTACCAACCACAGTTGGTACCAATACTACATGTCTATCCTACTAACTAATCCCAGTACACCAACCACAGTTGGTACCACTACTACATGTCTAACCTACTAACTACTCTCAGTAGACCAACCACAGTTGGTACCACTACTCCATGTCTAACCTACTAACTACTCCCTGTGTAGCAACCACAGTCGGTACCACTACTACATGTGTAACCTACTAACTACTCCCAGTACACCAACCACAATTGGTACCACTACTACATGTCTAACCTACTAACTACTCCCTGTAAACCAACCACAGTTGGTACCACTACTACATGTCTAACCTACTAACTACTCCCAGTGTACCAACCACAGTCGGTACCACTACTATATGTCTAACCTACTAACTACTCCCAGTGTACAAACCACAGTCGGTACCACTACTATATTTCTAACCTACTAACTACTCCCAGTACACCAACCACAGTTGGTACCACTACTACATGTGGAACCTACTAACTACTCCCAGTGTACCAACCACAGTCGATACTACTTCTACATGTCTAACCTACTAACTACGCCCAGTACACCAACCACAGTTGGTACCACTACTACATGTCTACCTACTAACTACTCCCAGTACACCAACCACAGTCGGTACCACTACTACGTGTCTAACCTACTAACTACTCCCAGTGTACCAACTGCAATTGGTACCACTTCTACATGTCTGACCTACTAACTACTCCTAGTGTACCAACCACATTTGGTACCAATACTACATGTCTAACCTACTAACTACTCCCAGTACACCAACCACAGTTGGTACCACTAGTACATGTCTAACCTCTTAACTACTCCCAGTAGACCAGCCACAGTTGGTCCCACTACTACATTTCTAACCTACTAACTACTCCCAGTGTACCAACCACAGTCGGTACCACTACTACGTGTCTAACCTAATAACTACTCCCAGTGTACCAACTGCAATTGGTACCACTTCTACATGTCTAACCTACTAACTACTCCCGGTACACCAACCACAGTTGATACCACTTCTACATGTCTAACCTACTAACTACTCCCAGTGTACCAACCACAGCCGGTACCACTTCTATATGTCTAACCTACTAACTACTCCCAGTACACCAACCACAATTGGTACCACTACTACATGTCTAACCTACTAACTACTCCCAGTAAACCAACCACAGTTGATACCACTACTACATGTCTAACCTACTAACTACTTCCAGTGTACCAACCACAGTCGGTACCACTACTATATGTCTAACCTACTAACTACTCCCAGTGTACCAACCACAGTCGGTACCACTACTATATGTCTAACCTACTAACTACTCCCAGTACACCAACCACATGTGGTACCACTTCTACATGTCTAACCTACTAACTACTCCCAGAACACCAACCACAGTCGGTACCGCTACTACATGTCTAACCTACTAACTACTCCCAGTAAACCAACTACAGTTGGTACGACTACTACATGTCTAACCTACTAACTACTCCCAGTGTACCAACCACAGTCGGTACCACTACTATATGTCTAACCTACTAACTACTCCCAGTGTACCAACCACAGTCGGTACCACTACTATATGTCTAACCTACTAACTACTCCCAGTACACCAACCACATGTGGTACCACTTCTACATGTCTAACCTACTAACTACTCCCAGAACACCAACCACAGTCGGGACCGCTACAACATGTCTAATCTGCTAACTACCCCCAGTACACCAACCACAGTTGGTACCACTTCTAGATGCCTAACCTACTAACTACTCCCAGTAAACCAACCACAGTTGGTACCACTACAACATGTCTAACCTGCTAACTACCCCCCAGAACACCAACCACAGTCGGTACCACTTCTATATGTCTAACCTACTAACTACTCCCAGTACACCAACCACAGTTGGTACCACTACTACATGTCTAACCTACTAACTACTCCCAGTACACCAACCACGGTTGGTACCACTACAACATGTCTAACCTGCTAACTACCCCCAGTACACCAACCACAGTTGGTACCACTACTACATGTCTAACCTACTAACTACTCCCAGTACACGAACCACAGTTGGTACCACTACAACATGTCTAACCTGCTAACTACTCCCAGTACACCAACCACAGTCGGTACCACTACTACATGTCTAACCTACTAACTACTAGTGTACCAACCACAGTTGGTACCACTACTACATGTCTAACCTACTAACTACTCCCAGTACACCAACCACAGTCGGTACCACTACTACATGTCTAACCTACTAACTACTAGTGTACCAACCACAGTTGGTTCCACTACTACATGTCTAACCTACTAACTACTCCCAGTACACCAACCACAGTCGGTACCACTACAACATGTCTAACCTACTAACTACTCCCAGTGTACCAACCACAGTTGGTACCACTACTACATGTCTAACCTACTAACTACTCCCAGTACACCAACCACAGTCGGTACCACTACAACATGTCTAACCTGCTAACTCCTCCCAGTACACCAACCACAGTCGATACTACTTCTACATATCTAACCTACTAACTACTCCCAGTGTACCAACTGCAATTGGTACCACTTCTACATGTCTAACCTACTAACTACTCCCAGTACACCAACCACAGTCGGTACCACTACTACATGTCTAACCTACTAACTACTAGTGTACCAACCACAGTTGGTATCACTACTACATGTCTAACCTACTAACTACTCCCAGTACACCAACCAAAGTTGGTACAACTACTACATGTCTAACCTACTAACTACTAGTGTACCAACCACAGTTGGTACCACTACTACATGTCTAACCTACTAACTAGTCCCAGTACACCAACCACAGTCGGTACAACTACTACATGTCTGACCTACTAACTAGTCCTAGTGTACCAACCTCATTTGGTACCACTACTACATGTCTACCCTACTAACTACTCCCAGTACACCAACCACAGTTAGTACCACTTCTACATGTCTAACTTACTAACTACTCCCAGTACACCATCCACAGTCGATACTACTTCTACATGTCTAACCTACTAACTACTCCCAGTACACATGTCTAACCTACTAACCACTCCCAGTGTACCAACTACAGTTGGTACCACTACTACATGTCTAACCTACTACATGTCTAACATACTAACTACTCCCAGTACAACAACCACAGTGTATACTACTTCTACATATCTAACCTACTAACTACTCCTAGTGTACCAACCACAATTGGTACCACTACTACATGTCTAACCTACTAACTACTCCCAGTCTACCAACCACAGTTGGTACCTCGACTACATGTCTAACCTACTAACTACTCCAAGTACACCAACCACAGTTGGTACCACTTCTACATGTCTAACCTACTAACTGCTCCCAGTGTACCAACCACAGTTGGTACCACTTCTACATGTCTAACCTACTAACTACTCCAAGTGTACCAACCACAGTCGGTACCACTTCTACATGTCTAACCTACTAACTACTCCCTGTGTACCAACCACAGTCGGTACCACTTCTACATGTCTAACCTACTAACTACTCCCAGTACACCAACCACAGTCGGTACCACTACTACATGTCTAACCTACTAACTACTTCCAGTACGCCAACCACAGTCGGTACCACTACTACATGTCTAACCTACTAACTGCTCCTAGTGTACCAACCACAATTGGTACCACTTCTACATGTCTAACCTACTAACTGCTCCTAGTGAACCAACCACAATTGGAACCACTTCTACATGTCTAACCTACTAACTGCTCCTAGTGTACCAACCACAATTGGTACTACTTCTACATGTCTAACCTACTAACTATTCCCAGTACACCAACCACAATTGGTACCACTTCTACATGTCTAACCTACTAACTGCTCCTAGTGTACCAACCACAATTGGTACCACTTCTACATGTCTAACCTACTAACTACTAGTGTACCAACCACAGTTGGTACCACTACTACATGTCTAACCTAGTAACTACTCCCAGTACACCAACCACAGTTGGTACCACTTCTACATGTCTAACCTACTAACTGCTCCTAGTGTACCAACCACAATTGGTACCACTTCTACATGTCTAACCTACTAACTACTAGTGTACCAACCACAGTTGGTACCACTACTACATGTCTAACCTACTAACTACTCCCAGTACACCATCCACAGTCGGTACCACTACTACATGTCTAACCTACTAACTACTAGTGTACCAACCACAGTTGGTACCACTACTACATGTCTAACCTACTAACTACTCCCAGTACAACAACCACAGTCGGTACAACTATTACATGTCTGACCTACTAACAACTCCTAGTGTACCAACCACAATTGGTACCGCTACTACATGCCTAACCTAATAACTACTCCCAGTGTACCAACCACAGTCGGTACCACTACTACATGTCTAACCTACTAACTACTCCCAGTACACCAACCACAGTTGGTACCACTTCTACATGTCTAACCTACTAACTACTCCCAGTACACCAACAACAGTTGGTACCACTACTACATGTCTAACCTACTAACTACTAGTGTACCAACCACAGTTGGTACCACTACTACATGTCTAACCTACTAACTACTCCCAGTACACCAACCACAGTCGGTACCACTTCTACATGTCTAACCTACTAACTACTCCCAGTGTACCAACCACAGTTGGTACCACTACTACATGTCTAACCTACTAACTACTCCCAGTACACCAACCACAGTCGGTACCACTACAACATGTCTAACCTGCTAACTCCTCCCAGTACACCAACCACAGTCGGTACCACTTCTAGATGCCTAACCTACTAACTACTCCCAGTAAACCAACCACAGTTGGTACCACTACAACATGTCTAACCTGCTAACTACCCCCCAGTACACCAACCACAGTCGATACTACTTCTACATATCTAACCTACTAACTACTCCCAGTGTACCAACTGCAATTGGTACCACTTCTACATGTCTAACCTACTAACTACTCCCAGTACACCAACCACAGTCGGTACCACTACTACATGTCTAACCTACTAACTACTAGTGTACCAACCACAGTTGGTATCACTACTACATGTCTAACCTACTAACTACTCCCAGTACACCAACCACAGTTGGTACAACTACTACATGTCTAACCTACTAACTACTAGTGTACCAACCACAGTTGGTACCACTACTACATGTATAACCTACTAACTACTCCCAGTACACCAACCACAGTCGGTACAACTAGTACATGTCTGACCTACTAACTAGTCCTAGTGTACCAACCACATTTGGTACCACTACTACATGTCTAACCTACTAACGACTCCCAGTACACCAACCACAGTTGGTACCACTTCTACATGTCTAACCTACTAACTACTCCCAGTACACCAACCACAGTTAGTACCACTTCTACATGTCTAACCTACTAACTACTCCCAGTACACCATCCACAGTCGATACTACTTCTACATGTCTAACCTACTAACTACTCCCAGTTACCAACTGCAATTGGTACCACTTCTACATGTCTAAGCTACTAACTACTCCCAGTACACCAACCACAGTTGTTACCACTATTACATGTCTAACCTACTAACTACTCCCAGTGTACCAACCACAGTTGGTACCACTACTACATGTCTAACCTACTACATGTCTATCATACTAACTACTCCCAGTACACCAACCACAGTTGGTACCACTTCTAGTTGACTAACCTACTAACTACTCCCAGTACACCAACCACAGTTGGTACCACTTCTACATGCCTAACCTACTAACTACTCCCAGTACACCAACCACAGTCGGTACCACTACAACATGTCTTACCTACTAACTACTAGTGTACCAACCACGGTTGGTACCACTACTACATTTCTAACCTACTAACTACTCCCAGTACACCAACCACAGTCGGTACAACTACTACATGTCTGACCTACTAACTACTCCTAGTGTACCAACCACAATTGGTACCACTACTACATGTCTAACCTACTAACTACTCCCAGTGTACCAACCACAGTTGGTACCACTACTACATGTCTAACCTACTAACTACTCCCAGTACACCAACCACAGTCGGTACCACTACTACATGTCTAATCTACTAACTACTCCCAGTACACCAACCACAGTTGGTACCACTTCTACATGTCTAACCTACTAACTACTCCCAGTACACCAACCACAGTTAGTACCACTTCTACATGTCTAACCTACTAACTACTCCCAGTGTACCAACTGCAATTGGTACCACTTCTACATGTCTAACCTACTAACTACTCCTAATGTACCAACCACAGTTGGTACCAATACTACATGTCTATCCTACTAACTAATCCCAGTACACCAACCACAGTTGGTACCACTACTACATGTCTAACCTACTAACTACTCTCAGTAGACCAACCACAGTTGGTACCACTACTCCATGTCTAACCTACTAACTACTCCCTGTGTAGCAACCACAGTCGGTACCACTACTACATGTGTAACCTACTAACTACTCCCAGTACACCAACCACAATTGGTACCACTACTACATGTCTAACCTACTAACTACTCCCTGTAAACCAACCACAGTTGGTACCACTACTACATGTCTAACCTACTAACTACTCCCAGTGTACCAACCACAGTCGGTACCACTACTATATGTCTAACCTACTAACTACTCCCAGTGTACAAACCACAGTCGGTACCACTACTATATTTCTAACCTACTAACTACTCCCAGTACACCAACCACAGTTGGTACCACTACTACATGTGGAACCTACTAACTACTCCCAGTGTACCAACCACAGTCGATACTACTTCTACATGTCTAACCTACTAACTACGCCCAGTACACCAACCACAGTTGGTACCACTACTACATGTCTACCTACTAACTACTCCCAGTACACCAACCACAGTCGGTACCACTACTACGTGTCTAACCTACTAACTACTCCCAGTGTACCAACTGCAATTGGTACCACTTCTACATGTCTGACCTACTAACTACTCCTAGTGTACCAACCACATTTGGTACCAATACTACATGTCTAACCTACTAACTACTCCCAGTACACCAACCACAGTTGGTACCACTAGTACATGTCTAACCTCTTAACTACTCCCAGTAGACCAGCCACAGTTGGTCCCACTACTACATTTCTAACCTACTAACTACTCCCAGTGTACCAACCACAGTCGGTACCACTACTACGTGTCTAACCTAATAACTACTCCCAGTGTACCAACTGCAATTGGTACCACTTCTACATGTCTAACCTACTAACTACTCCCGGTACACCAACCACAGTTGATACCACTTCTACATGTCTAACCTACTAACTACTCCCAGTGTACCAACCACAGCCGGTACCACTTCTATATGTCTAACCTACTAACTACTCCCAGTACACCAACCACAATTGGTACCACTACTACATGTCTAACCTACTAACTACTCCCAGTAAACCAACCACAGTTGATACCACTACTACATGTCTAACCTACTAACTACTTCCAGTGTACCAACCACAGTCGGTACCACTACTATATGTCTAACCTACTAACTACTCCCAGTGTACCAACCACAGTCGGTACCACTACTATATGTCTAACCTACTAACTACTCCCAGTACACCAACCACATGTGGTACCACTTCTACATGTCTAACCTACTAACTACTCCCAGAACACCAACCACAGTCGGTACCGCTACTACATGTCTAACCTACTAACTACTCCCAGTAAACCAACTACAGTTGGTACGACTACTACATGTCTAACCTACTAACTACTCCCAGTGTACCAACCACAGTCGGTACCACTACTATATGTCTAACCTACTAACTACTCCCAGTGTACCAACCACAGTCGGTACCACTACTATATGTCTAACCTACTAACTACTCCCAGTACACCAACCACATGTGGTACCACTTCTACATGTCTAACCTACTAACTACTCCCAGAACACCAACCACAGTCGGGACCGCTACAACATGTCTAATCTGCTAACTACCCCCAGTACACCAACCACAGTTGGTACCACTTCTAGATGCCTAACCTACTAACTACTCCCAGTAAACCAACCACAGTTGGTACCACTACAACATGTCTAACCTGCTAACTACCCCCCAGAACACCAACCACAGTCGGTACCACTTCTATATGTCTAACCTACTAACTACTCCCAGTACACCAACCACAGTTGGTACCACTACTACATGTCTAACCTACTAACTACTCCCAGTACACCAACCACGGTTGGTACCACTACAACATGTCTAACCTGCTAACTACCCCCAGTACACCAACCACAGTTGGTACCACTACTACATGTCTAACCTACTAACTACTCCCAGTACACGAACCACAGTTGGTACCACTACAACATGTCTAACCTGCTAACTACTCCCAGTACACCAACCACAGTCGGTACCACTACTACATGTCTAACCTACTAACAACTCCTAGTGTACCAACCACAATTCGTACCACTACTACATGTCTAACCTACTAACTACTCCCAGTGTACAAACCACAGTTGGTACCACTACTACATGTCTAACCTAGTAACTACTCCCAGTACAACAACCACAGTCGGTACAACTACTACATGTCTGACCTACTAACAACTCCTAGTGTACCAACCACAATTGGTACCGCTACTACATGCCTAACCTAATAACTACTCCCAGTGTACCAACCACAGTCGGTACCACTACTACATGTCTAACCTACTAACTTCTCCCAGTACACCAACCACAGTTGGTACCACTTCTACATGTCTAACCTACTAACTACTCCCAGTACACCAACAACAGTTGGTACCACTACTACATGTCTAACCTACTAACTACTAGTGTACCAACCACAGTTGGTTCCACTACTACATGTCTAACCTACTAACTACTCCCAGTACACCAACCACAGTCGGTACCGCTACAACATGTCTAACCTACTAACTACTCCCAGTGTACCAACCACAGTTGGTACCACTACTACATGTCTAACCTACTAACTACTCCCAGTGTACCAACCACAGTTGGTACCACTACTACATGTCTAACCTACTAACTACTCCCAGTACACCAACCACAGTCGGTACCACTACAACATGTCTAACCTGCTAACTCCTCCCAGTACACCAACCACAGTCGATACTACTTCTACATATCTAACCTACTAACTACTCCCAGTGTACCAACTGCAATTGGTACCACTTCTACATGTCTAACCTACTAACTACTCCCAGTACACCAACCACAGTCGGTACCACTACTACATGTCTAACCTACTAACTACTAGTGTACCAACCACAGTTGGTATCACTACTACATGTCTAACCTACTAACTACTCCCAGTACACCAACCACAGTTGGTACAACTACTACATGTCTAACCTACTAACTACTAGTGTACCAACCACAGTTGGTACCACTACTACATGTCTAACCTACTAACTACTCCCAGTACACCAACCACAGTCGGTACAACTACTACATGTCTGACCTACTAACTAGTCCTAGTGTACCAACCTCATTTGGTACCACTACTACATGTCTAACCTACTAACTACTCGCAGTACACCATCCACAGTCGATACTACTTCTACATGTCTAACCTGCTAACTACTCCCAGTGTACCAACTGCAATTGGTACCACTTCTACATGTCTAAGCTACTAACTACTCC
This sequence comes from Eledone cirrhosa, assembly GCA_964016885.1. NCBI lineage: Eukaryota > Metazoa > Mollusca > Cephalopoda > Octopoda > Eledonidae > Eledone > Eledone cirrhosa. The sequence continues at coordinate 13,387,806 of OZ024757.1, read as the reverse complement.
CAGTACACCAACCACAGTTGTTACCACTACTACATGTCTAACCTACTAACTACTCCCAGTGTACCAACCACAGTTGGTACCACTACTACATGTCTAACCTACTACATGTCTATCATACTAACTACTCCCAGTACACCAACCACAGTTGGTACCACTTCTAGTTGACTAACCTACTAACTACTCCTAGTGTACCAACCACAGTTGGTACCACTGCTACATGTCCAACCTACTAACTACTCCCAGTACACCAACCACAGTCGATACTACTTCTACATATCTAACCTACTAACTACTCCTAGTGTACCAACTACAGTTGCTACCACTTCTACATGCCTAACCTACTAACTACTCCCAGTACACCAACCACAGTTGGTACCACTACTACATGTCTAACCTACTAACTACTCCCAGTACACCAACCACAGTTGGTACCACTTCTACATGCCTAACCTACTAACTACTCCCAGTACACCAACCACAGTCGGTACCACTTCTACATGTCTAACCTACTAACTACTCCCAGTACACCAACCACAGTCGGTACCACTACTACAGGTCTAACCTAATAACTATTCCCAGTACACCAACCACATTTGGTACCACTACAACATGTCTAATCTGCTAACTACCCCCAGTACACCAACCACAGTTGGTACCACTTCTAGATGCCTAACCTACTAACTACTCCCAGTAAACCAACCACAGTTGGTACCACTACAACATGTCTAACCTGCTAACTACCCCCCAGTACACCAACCACAGTCGGTACCACTTCTATATGTCTAACCTACTAACTACTCCCAGTACACCAACCACAGTTGGTACCACTACTACATGTCTAACCTACTAACTACTCCCAGTACACCAACCACAGTTGGTACCACTACAACATGTCTAACCTGCTAACTACCCCCAGTACACCAACCACAGTTGGTACCACTACTACATGTCTAACCTACTAACAACTCCTAGTGTACCAACCACAATTCGTACCACTACTACATGTCTAACCTACTAACTACTCCCAGTGTACAAACCACAGTTGGTACCACTACTACATGTCTAACCTAGTAACTACTCCCAGTACACCAACCACAGTCGGTACCACTACTACATGTCTAACCTACTAACTACTAATGTACCAACCACAGTTGGTACCACTACTACATGTCTAACCTACTAACTACTCCCAGTACAACAACCACAGTCGGTACAACTACTACATGTCTGACCTACTAACAACTCCTAGTGTACCAACCACAATTGGTACCGCTACTACATGCCTAACCTAATAACTACTCCCAGTGTACCAACCACAGTCGGTACCACTACTACATGTCTAACCTACTAACTACTAATGTACCAACCACAGTTGGTACCACTACTACATGTCTAACCTACTAACTACTCCCAGTACAACAACCACAGTCGGTACAACTACTACATGTCTGACCTACTAACAACTCCTAGTGTACCAACCACAATTGGTACCGCTACTACATGCCTAACCTAATAACTACTCCCAGTGTACCAACCACAGTCGGTACCACTACTACATGTCTAACCTACTAACTACTCCCAGTACACCAACCACAGTTGGTACCACTTCTACATGTCTAACCTACTAACTACTTCCAGTACACCAACAACAGTTGGTACCACTACTACATGTCTAACCTACTAACTACTAGTGTACCAACCAAAGTCGGTACCACTACAACATGTCTAACCTGCTAACTCCTCCCAGTACACCAACCACAGTCGGTACCACTTCTACATGTCTAACCTACTAACTACTCCCAGTGTACCAACCACAGTTGGTACCACTACTACATGTCTAACCTACTAACTACTCCCAGTACACCAACCACAGTCGGTACCACTACTACGTGTCTAACCTACTAACTACTCCCAGTGTACCAACTGCAATTGGTACCACTTCTACATGTCTAACCTACTAACTACTCCCAGTACACCAACCACAGTCGGTACCACTACTACATGTCTAACCTACTAACTACTAGTGTACCAACCACAGTTGGTACCACTACTACATGTCTAACCTACTAACTACTCCCAGTACACCAACCACAGTCGGTACAACTACTACATGTCTGACCTACTAACTAGTCCTAGTGTACCAACCACATTTGGTACCACTACTACATGTCTAACCTACTAACGACTCCCAGTACACCAACCACAGTTGGTACCACTTCTACATGTCTAACCTACTAACTACTCCCAGTACACCAACCACAGTTAGTACCACTTCTACATGTCTAACCTACTAACTACTCCCAGTACACCATCCACAGTCGATACTACTTCTACATGTCTAACCTACTAACTACTCCCAGTGTACCAACTGCAATTGGTACCACTTCTACATGTCTAAGCTACTAACTACTCCCAGTACACCAACCACAGTTGTTACCACTACTACATGTCTAACCTACTAACTACTCCCAGTGTACCAACCACAGTTGGTACCACTACTACATGTCTAACCTACTACATGTCTATCATACTAACTACTCCCAGTACACCAACCACAGTTGGTACCACTTCTAGTTGACTAACCTACTAACTACTCCCAGTACACCAACCACAGTCGGTACCACTACTACATATCTAACCTACTAACTACTCCTAGTGTACCAACCACAGTTTGTACCACTACTACATGTCTAACCTACTAACTACTCCCAGTACACCAACCACAGTCTGTACCACTACTACATGCCTAACCTACTAACTACTCCCAGTACACCAACCACAGTCGGTACCACTACTACATGCCTAACCTACTAACTACTCCCAGTACACCAACCACAGTCGGTACCACTACTACAGGCCTAACCTACTAACTAGTCCCAGTACACCAACCACAGTCGGTACCACTACTACATGTCTAACCTACTAACTACTCCTAGTGTACCAACCACAGTTGGTACCACTACTACATGTCTAACCTACTAACTACTCCCAGTACACCAACCACAGTTGGTACCACTTCTAGATGCCTAACCTACTAACTACTCCCAGTACACCAACCACAGTCGGTACCACTACTACATGTCTAACCTACTAACTACTCCTAGTGTACCAACCACAGTTGGTACCACTGCTACATGTCCAACCTACTAACTACTCCCAGTACACCAACCACAGTCGATACTACTTCTACATATCTAACCTACTAACTACTCCCAGTACACCAACCACAGTTGCTACCACTTCTACATGTCTACCTACTAACTACTCCCAGTACACCAACCACAGTCGGTACCACTACTACATGTCTAACCTACTAACTACTCCCAGTACACCAACCACAGTCGAGACTACTTCTACATATCTAACCTACTAACTACTCCCAGTACACCAACCACAGTCGGTACCACTACAACATGTCTTACATACTAACTACTAGTGTACCAACCACGGTTGGTACCACTACTACATTTCTAACCTACTAACTACTCCCAGTACACCAACCACAGTCGGTACAACTACTACATGTCTGACCTACTAACTACTCCTAGTGTACCAACCACAATTGGTACCACTACTACATGTCTAACCTACTAACTACTCCCAGTGTACCAACCACAGTTGGTACCACTACTACATGTCTAACCTACTAACTACTCCCAGTACACCAACCACAGTCGGTACCACTACTACATGTCTAATCTACTAACTACTCCCAGTACACCAACCACAGTTGGTACCACTTCTACATGTCTAACCTACTAACTACTCCCAGTACACCAACCACAGTTAGTACCACTTCTACATGTCTAACCTACTAACTACTCCCAGTGTACCAACTGCAATTGGTACCACTTCTACATGTCTAACCTACTAACTACTCCTAATGTACCAACCACAGTTGGTACCAATACTACATGTCTATCCTACTAACTACTCCCAGTACACCAACCACAGTTGGTACCACTACTACATGTCTAACCTACTAACTACTCTCAGTAGACCAACCACAGTTGGTACCACTACTCCATGTCTAACCTACTAACTACTCCCTGTGTACCAACCACAGTCGGTACCACTACTACATGTCTAACCTACTAACTACTCCCAGTACACCAACCACAATTGGTACCACTACTACATGTCTAACCTACTAACTACTCCCTGTAAACCAACCACAGTTGGTACCACTACTACATGTCTAACCTACTAACTACTCCCAGTGTACCAACCACAGTCGGTACCACTACTATATGTCTAACCTACTAACTACTCCCAGTGTACAAACCACAGTCGGTACCACTACTATATTTCTAACCTACTAACTACTCCCAGTACACCAACCACAGTTGGTACCACTACTACATGTGGAACCTACTAACTACTCCCAGTGTACCAACCACAGTTGGTACCACTACTACATGTCTAACCTACTAACTACTAGTGTACCAACCACAGTTGGTACCACTACTACATGTCTAACCTACTAACTACTCCCAGTACAACAACCACAGTCGGTACAACTATTACATGTCTGACCTACTAACAACTCCTAGTGTACCAACCACAATTGGTACCGCTACTACATGCCTAACCTAATAAATACTCCCAGTGTACCAACCACAGTCGGTACCACTACTACATGTCTAACCTACTAACTACTCCCAGTACACCAACCACAGTTGGTACCACTTCTACATGTCTAACCTACTAACTACTCCCAGTACACCAACAACAGTTGGTACCACTACTACATGTCTAACCTACTAACTACTAGTGTACCAACCACAGTTGGTACCACTACTACATGTCTAACCTACTAACTACTCCCAGTACACCAACCACAGTCGGTACCACTTCTACATGTCTAACCTACTAACTACTCCCAGTGTACCAACCACAGTTGGTACCACTACTACATGTCTAACCTACTAACTACTCCCAGTACACCAACCACAGTCGGTACCACTACAACATGTCTAACCTGCTAACTCCTCCCAGTACACCAACCACAGTCGGTACCACTTCTAGATGCCTAACCTACTAACTACTCCCAGTAAACCAACCACAGTTGGTACCACTACAACATGTCTAACCTGCTAACTACCCCCCAGTACACCAACCACAGTCGATACTACTTCTACATATCTAACCTACTAACTACTCCCAGTGTACCAACTGCAATTGGTACCACTTCTACATGTCTAACCTACTAACTACTCCCAGTACACCAACCACAGTCGGTACCACTACTACATGTCTAACCTACTAACTACTAGTGTACCAACCACAGTTGGTATCACTACTACATGTCTAACCTACTAACTACTCCCAGTACACCAACCACAGTTGGTACAACTACTACATGTCTAACCTACTAACTACTAGTGTACCAACCACAGTTGGTACCACTACTACATGTATAACCTACTAACTACTCCCAGTACACCAACCACAGTCGGTACAACTAGTACATGTCTGACCTACTAACTAGTCCTAGTGTACCAACCACATTTGGTACCACTACTACATGTCTAACCTACTAACGACTCCCAGTACACCAACCACAGTTGGTACCACTTCTACATGTCTAACCTACTAACTACTCCCAGTACACCAACCACAGTTAGTACCACTTCTACATGTCTAACCTACTAACTACTCCCAGTACACCATCCACAGTCGATACTACTTCTACATGTCTAACCTACTAACTACTCCCAGTTACCAACTGCAATTGGTACCACTTCTACATGTCTAAGCTACTAACTACTCCCAGTACACCAACCACAGTTGTTACCACTATTACATGTCTAACCTACTAACTACTCCCAGTGTACCAACCACAGTTGGTACCACTACTACATGTCTAACCTACTACATGTCTATCATACTAACTACTCCCAGTACACCAACCACAGTTGGTACCACTTCTAGTTGACTAACCTACTAACTACTCCCAGTACACCAACCACAGTTGGTACCACTTCTACATGCCTAACCTACTAACTACTCCCAGTACACCAACCACAGTCGGTACCACTACAACATGTCTTACCTACTAACTACTAGTGTACCAACCACGGTTGGTACCACTACTACATTTCTAACCTACTAAATACTCCCAGTACACCAACCACAGTCGGTACAACTACTACATGTCTGACCTACTAACTACTCCTAGTGTACCAACCACAATTGGTACCACTACTACATGTCTAACCTACTAACTACTCCCAGTGTACCAACCACAGTTGGTACCACTACTACATGTCTAACCTACTAACTACTCCCAGTACACCAACCACAGTCGGTACCACTACTACATGTCTAATCTACTAACTACTCCCAGTACACCAACCACAGTTGGTACCACTTCTACATGTCTAACCTACTAACTACTCCCAGTACACCAACCACAGTTAGTACCACTTCTACATGTCTAACCTACTAACTACTCCCAGTGTACCAACTGCAATTGGTACCACTTCTACATGTCTAACCTACTAACTACTCCTAATGTACCAACCACAGTTGGTACCAATACTACATGTCTATCCTACTAACTAATCCCAGTACACCAACCACAGTTGGTACCACTACTACATGTCTAACCTACTAACTACTCTCAGTAGACCAACCACAGTTGGTACCACTACTCCATGTCTAACCTACTAACTACTCCCTGTGTAGCAACCACAGTCGGTACCACTACTACATGTGTAACCTACTAACTACTCCCAGTACACCAACCACAATTGGTACCACTACTACATGTCTAACCTACTAACTACTCCCTGTAAACCAACCACAGTTGGTACCACTACTACATGTCTAACCTACTAACTACTCCCAGTGTACCAACCACAGTCGGTACCACTACTATATGTCTAACCTACTAACTACTCCCAGTGTACAAACCACAGTCGGTACCACTACTATATTTCTAACCTACTAACTACTCCCAGTACACCAACCACAGTTGGTACCACTACTACATGTGGAACCTACTAACTACTCCCAGTGTACCAACCACAGTCGATACTACTTCTACATGTCTAACCTACTAACTACGCCCAGTACACCAACCACAGTTGGTACCACTACTACATGTCTACCTACTAACTACTCCCAGTACACCAACCACAGTCGGTACCACTACTACGTGTCTAACCTACTAACTACTCCCAGTGTACCAACTGCAATTGGTACCACTTCTACATGTCTGACCTACTAACTACTCCTAGTGTACCAACCACATTTGGTACCAATACTACATGTCTAACCTACTAACTACTCCCAGTACACCAACCACAGTTGGTACCACTAGTACATGTCTAACCTCTTAACTACTCCCAGTAGACCAGCCACAGTTGGTCCCACTACTACATTTCTAACCTACTAACTACTCCCAGTGTACCAACCACAGTCGGTACCACTACTACGTGTCTAACCTAATAACTACTCCCAGTGTACCAACTGCAATTGGTACCACTTCTACATGTCTAACCTACTAACTACTCCCGGTACACCAACCACAGTTGATACCACTTCTACATGTCTAACCTACTAACTACTCCCAGTGTACCAACCACAGCCGGTACCACTTCTATATGTCTAACCTACTAACTACTCCCAGTACACCAACCACAATTGGTACCACTACTACATGTCTAACCTACTAACTACTCCCAGTAAACCAACCACAGTTGATACCACTACTACATGTCTAACCTACTAACTACTTCCAGTGTACCAACCACAGTCGGTACCACTACTATATGTCTAACCTACTAACTACTCCCAGTGTACCAACCACAGTCGGTACCACTACTATATGTCTAACCTACTAACTACTCCCAGTACACCAACCACATGTGGTACCACTTCTACATGTCTAACCTACTAACTACTCCCAGAACACCAACCACAGTCGGTACCGCTACTACATGTCTAACCTACTAACTACTCCCAGTAAACCAACTACAGTTGGTACGACTACTACATGTCTAACCTACTAACTACTCCCAGTACACCAACCACAGTCGGTACCACTACAACATGTCTAACCTGCTAACTCCTCCCAGTACACCAACCACAGTCGGTACCACTTCTAGATGCCTAACCTACTAACTACTCCCAGTAAACCAACCACAGTTGGTACCACTACAACATGTCTAACCTGCTAACTACCCCCCAGTACACCAACCACAGTCGATACTACTTCTACATATCTAACCTACTAACTACTCCCAGTGTACCAACTGCAATTGGTACCACTTCTACATGTCTAACCTACTAACTACTCCCAGTACACCAACCACAGTCGGTACCACTACTACATGTCTAACCTACTAACTACTAGTGTACCAACCACAGTTGGTATCACTACTACATGTCTAACCTACTAACTACTCCCAGTACACCAACCACAGTTGGTACAACTACTACATGTCTAACCTACTAACTACTAGTGTACCAACCACAGTTGGTACCACTACTACATGTATAACCTACTAACTACTCCCAGTACACCAACCACAGTCGGTACAACTAGTACATGTCTGACCTACTAACTAGTCCTAGTGTACCAACCACATTTGGTACCACTACTACATGTCTAACCTACTAACGACTCCCAGTACACCAACCACAGTTGGTACCACTTCTACATGTCTAACCTACTAACTACTCCCAGTACACCAACCACAGTTAGTACCACTTCTACATGTCTAACCTACTAACTACTCCCAGTACACCATCCACAGTCGATACTACTTCTACATGTCTAACCTACTAACTACTCCCAGTTACCAACTGCAATTGGTACCACTTCTACATGTCTAAGCTACTAACTACTCCCAGTACACCAACCACAGTTGTTACCACTATTACATGTCTAACCTACTAACTACTCCCAGTGTACCAACCACAGTTGGTACCACTACTACATGTCTAACCTACTACATGTCTATCATACTAACTACTCCCAGTACACCAACCACAGTTGGTACCACTTCTAGTTGACTAACCTACTAACTACTCCCAGTACACCAACCACAGTTGGTACCACTTCTACATGCCTAACCTACTAACTACTCCCAGTACACCAACCACAGTCGGTACCACTACAACATGTCTTACCTACTAACTACTAGTGTACCAACCACGGTTGGTACCACTACTACATTTCTAACCTACTAACTACTCCCAGTACACCAACCACAGTCGGTACAACTACTACATGTCTGACCTACTAACTACTCCTAGTGTACCAACCACAATTGGTACCACTACTACATGTCTAACCTACTAACTACTCCCAGTGTACCAACCACAGTTGGTACCACTACTACATGTCTAACCTACTAACTACTCCCAGTACACCAACCACAGTCGGTACCACTACTACATGTCTAATCTACTAACTACTCCCAGTACACCAACCACAGTTGGTACCACTTCTACATGTCTAACCTACTAACTACTCCCAGTACACCAACCACAGTTAGTACCACTTCTACATGTCTAACCTACTAACTACTCCCAGTGTACCAACTGCAATTGGTACCACTTCTACATGTCTAACCTACTAACTACTCCTAATGTACCAACCACAGTTGGTACCAATACTACATGTCTATCCTACTAACTAATCCCAGTACACCAACCACAGTTGGTACCACTACTACATGTCTAACCTACTAACTACTCTCAGTAGACCAACCACAGTTGGTACCACTACTCCATGTCTAACCTACTAACTACTCCCTGTGTAGCAACCACAGTCGGTACCACTACTACATGTGTAACCTACTAACTACTCCCAGTACACCAACCACAATTGGTACCACTACTACATGTCTAACCTACTAACTACTCCCTGTAAACCAACCACAGTTGGTACCACTACTACATGTCTAACCTACTAACTACTCCCAGTGTACCAACCACAGTCGGTACCACTACTATATGTCTAACCTACTAACTACTCCCAGTGTACAAACCACAGTCGGTACCACTACTATATTTCTAACCTACTAACTACTCCCAGTACACCAACCACAGTTGGTACCACTACTACATGTGGAACCTACTAACTACTCCCAGTGTACCAACCACAGTCGATACTACTTCTACATGTCTAACCTACTAACTACGCCCAGTACACCAACCACAGTTGGTACCACTACTACATGTCTACCTACTAACTACTCCCAGTACACCAACCACAGTCGGTACCACTACTACGTGTCTAACCTACTAACTACTCCCAGTGTACCAACTGCAATTGGTACCACTTCTACATGTCTGACCTACTAACTACTCCTAGTGTACCAACCACATTTGGTACCAATACTACATGTCTAACCTACTAACTACTCCCAGTACACCAACCACAGTTGGTACCACTAGTACATGTCTAACCTCTTAACTACTCCCAGTAGACCAGCCACAGTTGGTCCCACTACTACATTTCTAACCTACTAACTACTCCCAGTGTACCAACCACAGTCGGTACCACTACTACGTGTCTAACCTAATAACTACTCCCAGTGTACCAACTGCAATTGGTACCACTTCTACATGTCTAACCTACTAACTACTCCCGGTACACCAACCACAGTTGATACCACTTCTACATGTCTAACCTACTAACTACTCCCAGTGTACCAACCACAGCCGGTACCACTTCTATATGTCTAACCTACTAACTACTCCCAGTACACCAACCACAATTGGTACCACTACTACATGTCTAACCTACTAACTACTCCCAGTAAACCAACCACAGTTGATACCACTACTACATGTCTAACCTACTAACTACTTCCAGTGTACCAACCACAGTCGGTACCACTACTATATGTCTAACCTACTAACTACTCCCAGTGTACCAACCACAGTCGGTACCACTACTATATGTCTAACCTACTAACTACTCCCAGTACACCAACCACATGTGGTACCACTTCTACATGTCTAACCTACTAACTACTCCCAGAACACCAACCACAGTCGGTACCGCTACTACATGTCTAACCTACTAACTACTCCCAGTAAACCAACTACAGTAGGTACGACTACTACATGTCTAACCTACTAACTACTCCCAGTGTACCAACCACAGTCGGTACCACTACTATATGTCTAACCTACTAACTACTCCCAGTGTACCAACCACAGTCGGTACCACTACTATATGTCTAACCTACTAACTACTCCCAGTACACCAACCACATGTGGTACCACTTCTACATGTCTAACCTACTAACTACTCCCAGAACACCAACCACAGTCGGGACCGCTACAACATGTCTAATCTGCTAACTACCCCCAGTACACCAACCACAGTTGGTACCACTTCTAGATGCCTAACCTACTAACTACTCCCAGTAAACCAACCACAGTTGGTACCACTACAACATGTCTAACCTGCTAACTACCCCCCAGAACACCAACCACAGTCGGTACCACTTCTATATGTCTAACCTACTAACTACTCCCAGTACACCAACCACAGTTGGTACCACTACTACATGTCTAACCTACTAACTACTCCCAGTACACCAACCACGGTTGGTACCACTACAACATGTCTAACCTGCTAACTACCCCCAGTACACCAACCACAGTTGGTACCACTACTACATGTCTAACCTACTAACTACTCCCAGTACACGAACCACAGTTGGTACCACTACAACATGTCTAACCTGCTAACTACTCCCAGTACACCAACCACAGTCGGTACCACTACTACATGTCTAACCTACTAACAACTCCTAGTGTACCAACCACAATTCGTACCACTACTACATGTCTAACCTACTAACTACTCCCAGTGTACAAACCACAGTTGGTACCACTACTACATGTCTAACCTAGTAACTACTCCCAGTACAACAACCACAGTCGGTACAACTACTACATGTCTGACCTACTAACAACTCCTAGTGTACCAACCACAATTGGTACCGCTACTACATGCCTAACCTAATAACTACTCCCAGTGTACCAACCACAGTCGGTACCACTACTACATGTCTAACCTACTAACTTCTCCCAGTACACCAACCACAGTTGGTACCACTTCTACATGTCTAACCTACTAACTACTCCCAGTACACCAACAACAGTTGGTACCACTACTACATGTCTAACCTACTAACTACTAGTGTACCAACCACAGTTGGTTCCACTACTACATGTCTAACCTACTAACTACTCCCAGTACACCAACCACAGTCGGTACCGCTACAACATGTCTAACCTACTAACTACTCCCAGTGTACCAACCACAGTTGGTACCACTACTACATGTCTAACCTACTAACTACTCCCAGTGTACCAACCACAGTTGGTACCACTACTACATGTCTAACCTACTAACTACTCCCAGTACACCAACCACAGTCGGTACCACTACAACATGTCTAACCTGCTAACTCCTCCCAGTACACCAACCACAGTCGATACTACTTCTACATATCTAACCTACTAACTACTCCCAGTGTACCAACTGCAATTGGTACCACTTCTACATGTCTAACCTACTAACTACTCCCAGTACACCAACCACAGTCGGTACCACTACTACATGTCTAACCTACTAACTACTAGTGTACCAACCACAGTTGGTATCACTACTACATGTCTAACCTACTAACTACTCCCAGTACACCAACCACAGTTGGTACAACTACTACATGTCTAACCTACTAACTACTAGTGTACCAACCACAGTTGGTACCACTACTACATGTCTAACCTACTAACTACTCCCAGTACACCAACCACAGTCGGTACAACTACTACATGTCTGACCTACTAACTAGTCCTAGTGTACCAACCTCATTTGGTACCACTACTACATGTCTAACCTACTAACTACTCGCAGTACACCATCCACAGTCGATACTACTTCTACATGTCTAACCTGCTAACTACTCCCAGTGTACCAACTGCAATTGGTACCACTTCTACATGTCTAAGCTACTAACTACTCCCAGTACACCAACCACAGTTGTTACCACTACTACATGTCTAACCTACTAACTACTCCCAGTGTACCAACCACAGTTGGTACCACTACTACATGTCTAACCTACTACATGTCTATCATACTAACTACTCCCAGTACACCAACCACAGTTGGTACCACTTCTAGTTGACTAACCTACTAACTACTCCTAGTGTACCAACCACAGTTGGTACCACTGCTACATGTCCAACCTACTAACTACTCCCAGTACACCAACCACAGTCGATACTACTTCTACATATCTAACCTACTAACTACTCCTAGTGTACCAACTACAGTTGCTACCACTTCTACATGCCTAACCTACTAACTACTCCCAGTACACCAACCACAGTTGGTACCACTACTACATGTCTAACCTACTAACTACTCCCAGTACACCAACCACAGTTGGTACCACTTCTACATGCCTAACCTACTAACTACTCCCAGTACACCAACCACAGTCGGTACCACTTCTACATGTCTAACCTACTAACTACTCCCAGTACACCAACCACAGTCGGTACCACTACTACAGGTCTAACCTAATAACTATTCCCAGTACACCAACCACATTTGGTACCACTACAACATGTCTAATCTGCTAACTACCCCCAGTACACCAACCACAGTTGGTACCACTTCTAGATGCCTAACCTACTAACTACTCCCAGTAAACCAACCACAGTTGGTACCACTACAACATGTCTAACCTGCTAACTACCCCCCAGTACACCAACCACAGTCGGTACCACTTCTATATGTCTAACCTACTAACTACTCCCAGTACACCAACCACAGTTGGTACCACTACTACATGTCTAACCTACTAACTACTCCCAGTACACCAACCACAGTTGGTACCACTACAACATGTCTAACCTGCTAACTACCCCCAGTACACCAACCACAGTTGGTACCACTACTACATGTCTAACCTACTAACAACTCCTAGTGTACCAACCACAATTCGTACCACTACTACATGTCTAACCTACTAACTACTCCCAGTGTACAAACCACAGTTGGTACCACTACTACATGTCTAACCTAGTAACTACTCCCAGTACACCAACCACAGTCGGTACCACTACTACATGTCTAACCTACTAACTACTAATGTACCAACCACAGTTGGTACCACTACTACATGTCTAACCTACTAACTACTCCCAGTACAACAACCACAGTCGGTACAACTACTACATGTCTGACCTACTAACAACTCCTAGTGTACCAACCACAATTGGTACCGCTACTACATGCCTAACCTAATAACTACTCCCAGTGTACCAACCACAGTCGGTACCACTACTACATGTCTAACCTACTAACTACTAATGTACCAACCACAGTTGGTACCACTACTACATGTCTAACCTACTAACTACTCCCAGTACAACAACCACAGTCGGTACAACTACTACATGTCTGACCTACTAACAACTCCTAGTGTACCAACCACAATTGGTACCGCTACTACATGCCTAACCTAATAACTACTCCCAGTGTACCAACCACAGTCGGTACCACTACTACATGTCTAACCTACTAACTACTCCCAGTACACCAACCACAGTTGGTACCACTTCTACATGTCTAACCTACTAACTACTTCCAGTACACCAACAACAGTTGGTACCACTACTACATGTCTAACCTACTAACTACTAGTGTACCAACCAAAGTCGGTACCACTACAACATGTCTAACCTGCTAACTCCTCCCAGTACACCAACCACAGTCGGTACCACTTCTACATGTCTAACCTACTAACTACTCCCAGTGTACCAACCACAGTTGGTACCACTACTACATGTCTAACCTACTAACTACTCCCAGTACACCAACCACAGTCGGTACCACTACTACGTGTCTAACCTACTAACTACTCCCAGTGTACCAACTGCAATTGGTACCACTTCTACATGTCTAACCTACTAACTACTCCCAGTACACCAACCACAGTCGGTACCACTACTACATGTCTAACCTACTAACTACTAGTGTACCAACCACAGTTGGTACCACTAATACATGTCTAACCTACTAACTACTCCCAGTACACCAACCACAGTCGGTACAACTACTACATGTCTGACCTACTAACTAGTCCTAGTGTACCAACCACATTTGGTACCACTACTACATGTCTAACCTACTAACGACTCCCAGTACACCAACCACAGTTGGTACCACTTCTACATGTCTAACCTACTAACTACTCCCAGTACACCAACCACAGTTAGTACCACTTCTACATGTCTAACCTACTAACTACTCCCAGTACACCATCCACAGTCGATACTACTTCTACATGTCTAACCTACTAACTACTCCCAGTGTACCAACTGCAATTGGTACCACTTCTACATGTCTAAGCTACTAACTACTCCCAGTACACCAACCACAGTTGTTACCACTACTACATGTCTAACCTACTAACTACTCCCAGTGTACCAACCACAGTTGGTACCACTACTACATGTCTAACCTACTACATGTCTATCATACTAACTACTCCCAGTACACCAACCACAGTTGGTACCACTTCTAGTTGACTAACCTACTAACTACTCCCAGTACACCAACCACAGTCGGTACCACTACTACATATCTAACCTACTAACTACTCCTAGTGTACCAACCACAGTTTGTACCACTACTACATGTCTAACCTACTAACTACTCCCAGTACACCAACCACAGTCTGTACCACTACTACATGCCTAACCTACTAACTACTCCCAGTACACCAACCACAGTCGGTACCACTACTACATGCCTAACCTACTAACTACTCCCAGTACACCAACCACAGTCGGTACCACTACTACAGGCCTAACCTACTAACTAGTCCCAGTACACCAACCACAGTCGGTACCACTACTACATGTCTAACCTACTAACTACTCCTAGTGTACCAACCACAGTTGGTACCACTACTACATGTCTAACCTACTAACTACTCCCAGTACACCAACCACAGTTGGTACCACTTCTAGATGCCTAACCTACTAACTACTCCCAGTACACCAACCACAGTCGGTACCACTACTACATGTCTAACCTACTAACTACTCCTAGTGTACCAACCACAGTTGGTACCACTGCTACATGTCCAACCTACTAACTACTCCCAGTACACCAACCACAGTCGATACTACTTCTACATATCTAACCTACTAACTACTCCCAGTACACCAACCACAGTTGCTACCACTTCTACATGTCTACCTACTAACTACTCCCAGTACACCAACCACAGTCGGTACCACTACTACATGTCTAACCTACTAACTACTCCCAGTACACCAACCACAGTCGAGACTACTTCTACATATCTAACCTACTAACTACTCCCAGTACACCAACCACAGTCGGTACCACTACAACATGTCTTACCTACTAACTACTAGTGTACCAACCACGGTTGGTACCACTACTACATTTCTAACCTACTAACTACTCCCAGTACACCAACCACAGTCGGTACAACTACTACATGTCTGACCTACTAACTACTCCTAGTGTACCAACCACAATTGGTACCACTACTACATGTCTAACCTACTAACTACTCCCAGTGTACCAACCACAGTTGGTACCACTACTACATGTCTAACCTACTAACTACTCCCAGTACACCAACCACAGTCGGTACCACTACTACATGTCTAATCTACTAACTACTCCCAGTACACCAACCACAGTTGGTACCACTTCTACATGTCTAACCTACTAACTACTCCCAGTACACCAACCACAGTTAGTACCACTTCTACATGTCTAACCTACTAACTACTCCCAGTGTACCAACTGCAATTGGTACCACTTCTACATGTCTAACCTACTAACTACTCCTAATGTACCAACCACAGTTGGTACCAATACTACATGTCTATCCTACTAACTACTCCCAGTACACCAACCACAGTTGGTACCACTACTACATGTCTAACCTACTAACTACTCTCAGTAGACCAACCACAGTTGGTACCACTACTCCATGTCTAACCTACTAACTACTCCCTGTGTACCAACCACAGTCGGTACCACTACTACATGTCTAACCTACTAACTACTCCCAGTACACCAACCACAATTGGTACCACTACTACATGTCTAACCTACTAACTACTCCCTGTAAACCAACCACAGTTGGTACCACTACTACATGTCTAACCTACTAACTACTCCCAGTGTACCAACCACAGTCGGTACCACTACTATATGTCTAACCTACTAACTACTCCCAGTGTACAAACCACAGTCGGTACCACTACTATATTTCTAACCTACTAACTACTCCCAGTACACCAACCACAGTTGGTACCACTACTACATGTGGAACCTACTAACTACTCCCAGTGTACCAACCACAGTCGATACTACTTCTACATGTCTAACCTACTAACTACGCCCAGTACACCAACCACAGTTGGTACCACTACTACATGTCTACCTACTAACTACTCCCAGTACACCAACCACAGTCGGTACCACTACTACGTGTCTAACCTACTAACTACTCCCAGTGTACCAACTGCAATTGGTACCACTTCTACATGTCTGACCTACTAACTACTCCTAGTGTACCAACCACATTTGGTACCAATACTACATGTCTAACCTACTAACTACTCCCAGTACACCAACCACAGTTGGTACCACTAGTACATGTCTAACCTCCTAACTACTCCCAGTAGACCAGCCACAGTTGGTCCCACTACTACATTTCTAACCTACTAACTACTCCCAGTGTACCAACCACAGTCGGTACCACTACTACGTGTCTAACCTAATAACTACTCCCAGTGTACCAACTGCAATTGGTACCACTTCTACATGTCTAACCTACTAACTACTCCCGGTACACCAACCACAGTTGATACCACTTCTACATGTCTAACCTACTAACTACTCCCAGTGTACCAACCACAGCCGGTACCACTTCTATATGTCTAACCTACTAACTACTCCCAGTACACCAACCACAATTGGTACCACTACTACATGTCTAACCTACTAACTACTCCCAGTAAACCAACCACAGTTGGTACCACTACTACATGTCTAACCTACTAACTACTTCCAGTGTACCAACCACAGTCGGTACCACTACTATATGTCTAACCTACTAACTACTCCCAGTGTACCAACCACAGTCGGTACCACTACTATATGTCTAACCTACTAACTACTCCCAGTACACCAACCACATGTGGTACCACTTCTACATGTCTAACCTACTAACTACTCCCAGAACACCAACCACAGTCGGTACCGCTACTACATGTCTAACCTACTAACTACTCCCAGTAAACCAACCACAGTTGGTACGACTACTACATGTCTAACCTACTATCTACTCCCAGTGTACCAACCACAGTCGGTACCACTACTATATGTCTAACCTACTAACTACTCCCAGTGTACCAACCACAGTCGGTACCACTACTATATGTCTAACCTACTAACTACTCCCAGTACACCAACCACATGTGGTACCACTTCTACATGTCTAACCTACTAACTACTCCCAGAACACCAACCACAGTCGGTACCGCTACTACATGTCTAACCTACTAACTACTCCCAGTACACCAACCACAATTGGTACCATTACTACATATCTAACCTACTAACTACTCCTAGTGTACCAACCACAATTTGTACCACTACTACATGTCTAACCTACTAACTACTCCCAGTGTACCAACCACAGTTGGTACCACTACTACATGTCTACCTTCTAACTACTCCCAGTACACCAACCACAGTCGGTACCACTACTACATGTCTAACCTACTAACTACTCCCAGTACACCAACCACACTCGGTACCACTACTACATGTCTAACCTACTAACTACTCCCAGTACACCAACCACAGTCGGTACAACTACTACATGTCTGACCTACTAACTACTCCTAGTGTACCAACCACAATTGGTACCACTACTACATCTCTAACCTACTAACTACTCCCAGTACACCAACCACAGTTAGTACCACTTCTACATGTCTAACCTACTAACTACTCCTAGTGTACCAACCACAGTTGGTACCTACTACATGTCTAACCTAATAACTACTTCCAGTACACAAACCACAGCCGGTACAACTACTACATGTCTAACCTACTAACTACTCCCAGTACACCAACCACACTCGGTACCACTACTACATGTCTAACCTACTAACTACTCCCAGTACACCAACCACAGTCGGTACAACTACTACATGTCTGACCTACTAACTACTCCTAGTGTACCAACCACAATTGGTACCACTACTACATGTCTAACCTACTAACTACTCCCAGTGTACCAACCACAGTTGGTGCCACTACTACATGTCTAACCTACTACATGTCTAACCTACTAACTACTCCCAGTACACCAACCACTGTTAGTACCACTTCTACATGTCTAACCTACTAACTACTCCCAGTACACCAATTACAGTTAGTACCACTTCTACATGTCTAACCTACTAACTACTAGTGTACCAACCACAGTTGGTACCACTACTACATGTCTAACCTACTAACTACTCCCAGTGTACCAACCACAGTCGATACTACTTCTACATGTCTAACCTACTAACTACTCCCAGTACACCAACCACGGTTGGTACCACTTCTACATGCCTAACCTACTAACTACTCCCAGTACACCAACCACAGTCGGTACCACTACTACATGTCTAACCTACTAACTACTAGTGTACCAACCACAGTTTGTACCACTACTACATGTCTAACCTACTAACTACTCCCAGTACACCAACCACAGCCGGTACAACTACTACCTGTCTGACCTACTAACTACTCCTAGTGTACCAACCACAATTGGTGCCACTACTACATGTCTAACCTACTACATGTCTAACCTACTACATGTCTAACCTACTAACTACTCCCAGTACACCAACCACAGTTAGTACCACTTCTACATGTCTAACCTACTAACTACTCCCAGTGTACCAACTGCAATTGGTACCACTTCTACATGTCTAAGCTACTAACTATTCCCAGTACACCAACCACAGTTGGTACCACTACTACATGTCTAACCTACTAACTACTCCCAGTGTATCAACCACAGTTGGTACCACTACTACATGTCTAACCTACTAACTACTCCCAGTGTACCAACTACAGTTGGTACTACTACTACATGTCCAACCTACTACATGTCTAACCTACTAACTACTCCCAGTACACCAACCACAGTCAGTACCACTACTACGTGTCTAACCTTCTAACTACACCCAGTGTACCAACCACAGTCGGTACAACTACTACATGTCTGACCTACTAACTACTCCTAGTGTACCAACCACAATTGGTACCACTACTACATGTCTAACCTACTAACTACTCCCAGTGTACCAACTACAGTTGGTACTACTACTACATGTCTAACCTACTACATGTCTAACCTACTAACTACTCCCAGTACACCAACCACAGTCAGTACCACTACTACGTGTCTAACCTTCTAACTACACCCAGTGTACCAACCGCAGTCGGTACCACTACTACATGTCTAACCTACTAACTACTCCCAGTGCACCAACCACAGTCGATACTACTTCTACATGTCTAACCTACTAACTACTCCCAGTGTGCCAACTGCAATTGGTACCACTTCTACATGTCTAACCTACTAACTACTCCCAGTGTACCAACCACAGTTGGTACCACTACTACATGTCTAACCTGCTAACTACTCCCAGTACACTAACCACAGTCGATACTACTTCTACATGTCTAACCTACTAACTACTCCCAGTGTACCAACCACAATTCGTACCACTACTACATGTCTAACCTACTAACTACTCCCAGTGTACCAACCACAGTTGGTACCACTTCTACATGCCTAACCTACTAACTACTCCCAGTGTACCAACTACAGTTGGTACCACTTCTACATGCCTAACCTAGTAACTACTCCCAGTACACCAACCACAGTTGGTACCACTTCTACATGTCTAACCTACTAACTACTCCCAGTAAACCAACCACAGTCGGTACCACTACTACATGTCTAACCTACTAACTACTAGTGTACCAACCACAGTTGGTACCACTACTACATGTCTAACCTACTAACTACTCCCAGTACACCAATCACAGTGGGTACAACTACTACATGTATGACCTACTAACTACTCCTAGTGTACCAACCACAGTCGGTACCACTACTACATGTCTAACCTACTAACTACTCCCAGTACACCAACCACAGTCGATACTACTTCTACATATCTAACCTACTAACTACTCCTAGTGTACCAACCACAGTCGGTACCACTACTACATGTCTAACCTACTAACTACTCCCAGTACACCAACCACAGTCGATACTACTTCTACATGTCTAACCTACTAACTACTCCCAGTACACCAACCACAGTCGGTACCACTACTACATGTCTAACCTACTAACAACTAGTGTACCAACCACAGTCGATACTACTTCTACATGTCTAACCTACTAACTACTCCCAGTACACCAATCACAGTCGGTACAACTACTACATGTATGACCTAGTAACTACTCCTAGTGTACCAATCACAATTGGTACCACTACTACATGTCTAACCTACTAACTACTCCCAGTGTACCAACCACAGTTGGTACCACTACTACATGTCTACCTTCTAACTACTCCTAGTGTACCAACCACAATTGGTACAACTACTACATCTCTAACCTACTAACTGCTCCAAGTGTACCAACCACAGTTGGTACCACTACTACATGTCTAACCTACTACATGTCTAACCTACTAACTACTCTCAGTACACCAACCACAGTGGTACCACTTCTACATGTCTAACCTACTAACTACTCCCAGTACACCAATTACAGTTAGTACCACTTCTACATGTCTAACCTACTAACTACTAGTGTACCAACCACAGTTGGTACCACTACTACATGTCTAACCTACTAACTACTCCCAGTGTACCAACCACAGTCGATACTACTTCTACATGTCTAACCTACTAACTACTCCCAGTACACCAACCACAGTTGGTACCACTACTACATGTCTACCTACTAACTACTCCCAGTACACCAACCACGGTTGGTACCACTTCTACATGCCTAACCTACTAACTACTCCCAGTACACCAACCACAGTCGGTACCACTACTACATGTCTAACCTACTAACTACTAGTGTACCAACCACAGTTTGTACCACTACTACATGTCTAACCTATTAACTACTTCCAGTACACCAACCACAGCCGGTACAACTACTACCTGTCTGACCTACTAACTACTCCTAGTGTACCAACCACAATTGGTGCCACTACTACATGTCTAACCTACTACATGTCTAACCTACTACATGTCTAACCTACTAACTACTCCCAGTACACCAACCAGAGTTAGTACCACTTCTACATGTCTAACCTACTAACTACTCCCAGTGTACCAACTGCAATTGGTACCACTTCTACATGTCTAAGCTACTAACTATTCCCAGTACACCAACCACAGTTGGTACCACTACTACATGTCTAACCTACTAACTACTCCCAGTGTATCAACCACAGTCGGTACCACTACTACATGTCTAACCTACTAACTACTCCCAGTACACCAACCACAGTCAGTACCACTACTACGTGTCTAACCTTCTAACTACACCCAGTGTACCAACCACAGTCGGTACAACTACTACATGTCTGACCTACTAACTACTCCTAGTGTACCAACCACAATTGGTACCACTACTACATGTCTAACCTACTAACTACTCCCAGTGTACCAACTACAGTTGGTACTACTACTACATGTCTAACCTACTACATGTCTAACCTACTAACTACTCCCAGTACACCAACCACAGTCAGTACCACTACTACGTGTCTAACCTTCTAACTACACCCAGTGTACCAACCGCAGTCGGTACCACTACTACATGTCTAACCTACTAACTACTCCCAGTACACCAAACACAGTCGATACTACTTCTACATGTCTAACCTACTAACTACTCCCAGTGTGCCAACTGCAATTGGTACCACTTCTACATGTCTAACCTACTAACTACTCCTAGTGAACCAACCACAGTTGGTACCTCTACAACATGTCTAACCTGCTAACTACTCCCAGTACACTAACCACAGTCGATACTACTTCTACATGTCTAACCTACTAACTACTCCCAGTGTACCAACCACAATTCGTACCACTACTACATGTCTAACCTACTAACTACTCCCAGTGTACCAACCACAGTTGGTACCACTACTACATGTCTACCTACTAACTACTCCCAGTACAACAACTACAGTTGGTACCACTTCTACATGCCTAACCTACTAACTACTCCCAGTGTACCAACCACAGTTGGTACCACTTCTACATGTCTAACCTACTAACTACTCCCAGTACACCAACCACAGTCGGTACCACTACTACATGTCTAACCTACTAACTACTAGTGTACCAACCACAGTTGGTACCACTACTACATGTCTAACCTACTAACTACTCCCAGTACACCAATCACAGTGGGTACAACTACTACATGTATGACCTACTAACTACTCCTAGTGTACCAACCACAGTCGGTACCACTACTACATGTCTAACCTACTAACTACTCCCAGTACACCAACCACAGTCGATACTACTTCTACATATCTAACCTACTAACTACTCCTAGTGTACCAACCACAGTCGGTACCACTACTACATGTCTAACCTACTAACTACTCCCAGTACACCAACCACAGTCGATACTACTTCTACATGTCTAACCTACTAACTACTCCCAGTACACCAACCACAGTCGGTACCACTACTACATGTCTAACCTACTAACAACTAGTGTACCAACCACAGTCGATACTACTTCTACATGTCTAACCTACTAACTACTCCCAGTACACCAATCACAGTCGGTACAACTACTACATGTATGACCTACTAACTACTCCTAGTGTACCAATCACAATTGGTACCACTACTACATGTCTAACCTACTAACTACTAGTGTACCAACCACAGTTGGTACCACTACTACATGTCTAACCTACTAACTACTCCCAGTACACCAACCACAGTCGGTACAACTACTACATGTCTAACCTACTAACTACGCCCAGTACATCAACCACAGTCGGTACAGCTACTACATGTCTGACCTACTAACTACTCCTAGTGTACCAACCACAATTGGTACCACTACTACATGTCTAACCTACTAACTACTCCCAGTGTACCAACCACAGTTGGTTCCACTACTACATGTCTAACCTACTAACTACTCCCAGTACACCAACCACAGTCGGTACCACTACTACGTGTCTAACCTACTAACTACTCCCAGTGTACCAACTGCAATTGGTACCACTTCTACATGTCTAACCTACTAACTACTCCTAGTGTACCAACCACATTTGGTACCAATACTACATGTCTAACCTACTAACTACTCCCAGTACACCAACCACAGTTGGTACCACTAGTACATGTCTAACCTCTTAACTACTCCCAGTACACCAACCACAGTTGGTACCACTTCTACATGTCTAACCTACTAACTACTCCCAGTGTACCAACCACAGTCGGTACCACTACTACATGTCTAACCTACTAACTACTCCCAGTACACCAACCACAGTTGATACCACTTCTACATGTCTAACCTACTAACTACTCCCAGTGTACCAACCACAGTTGGTACGACTACTACATGTCTAACCTACTAACTACTCCCAGTACACCAACCACAGCCGGTACCACTTCTATATGTCTAACCTACTAACTACTCCCAGTACACCAACCACAATTGGTACCACTACTACATGTCTAACCTACTAACTACTCCCAGTAAACCAACCACAGTTGGTACCACTACTACATGTCTAACCTACTAACTACTCCCAGTGTACCAACCACAGTCGGTACCACTACTATATGTCTAACCTACTAACTACTCCCAGTGTACCAACCACAGTCGGTACCACTACTATATGTCTAACCTACTAACTACTCCCAGTACACCAACCACATGTGGTACCACTTCTACATGTCTAACCTACTAACTACTCCCAGAACACCAACCACAGTCGGTACCGCTACTACATGTCTAACCTACTAACTACTCCCAGTAAACCAACCACAGTTGGTACGACTACTACATGTCTAACCTACTAACTACTCCCAGTGTACCAACCACAGTCGGTACCACTACTATATGTCTAACCTACTAACTACTCCCAGTGTACCAACCACAGTCGGTACCACTACTATATGTCTAACCTACTAACTACTCCCAGTACACCATCCACATGTGGTACCACTTCTACATGTCTAACCTACTAACTACTCCCAGAACACCAACCACAGTCGGTACCGCTACTACATGTCTAACCTACTTACTACTCCCAGTACACCAACCACAATTGATACCATTACTACATATCTAACCTACTAACTACTCCTAGTGTACCAACCACAATTCGTACCACTACTACATGTCTAACCTACTAACTACTCCCAGTGTACCAACCACAGTTGGTACCACTACTACATGTCTACCTTCTAACTACTCCCAGTACACCAACCACAGTCGGTACCACTACTACATGTCTAACCTACTAACTACTCCCAGTACACCAACCACACTCGGTACCACTACTACATGTCTAACCTACTAACTACTTCCAGTACACCAACCACAGTCGGTACAACTACTACATGTCTGACCTACTAACTACTCCTAGTGTACCAACCACAATTGGTACCACTACTACATCTCTAACCTACTAACTACTCCCAGTACACCAACCACAGTTAGTACCACTTCTACATGTCTAACCTACTAACTACTCCTAGTGTACCAACCACAGTTGGTACCTACTACATGTCTAACCTACTAACTACTCCCAGTACACCAACCACAGTCGGTACCACTACTACATGTCTAACCTTCTAACTACTCCCAGTGTACCAACCACAGTCGGTACCACTACTACATATCTAACCTACTAACTACTCCCAGTACACCAACCACAGTTGGTAACACTTCTACATGTCTAACCTACTAACTACTCCTATTGTTCCAACCACAGTCGGTACCACTTCTACATGTCTAACCTACTAACTACTCTCAGTACACCAACCACAGTTGGTACCACTTCTACATGTCTAACCTACTAACTACTCCCAGTTCACCAACCACAGTTGGTACCACTTCTACATGTCTAACCTACTAACTACTCCCAGTGTACCAACCACAGTTGGTACCACTTCTACATGTCTAACCTACTAACTATTACCAGTACACCAACCACAGTTGGTACCACTACTACATGTCTAACCTACTAACTACTCCTAGTACACCAACCACAGTCTGTACCACTACTACATGTCTAACCTACTAACTACTCCCAGTGTACCAACAACAGTCGGTACCACTTCTATATGTCTAACCTACTAACTACTCCTAGTGTACCAACCACAGTCGGTACCACTTCTATATGTCTAACCTACTAACTACTCCTAGTGTACCAACCACAATTGGTACCACTACTACATGTCTAACCTACTAACTACTCCCAGTACACCAACCACAATTGGTACCACTACTACATGTCTAACCTACTAACTACTCCCAGTGTACCAACAACAGTCGGTACCACTTCTATATGTCTAACCTACTAACTACTCCTAGTGTACCAACCACAGTCGGTACCACTTCTATATGTCTAACCTACTAACTACTCCTAGTGTACCAACCACAATTGGTACCACTACTACATGTCTAACCTACTAACTACTCCCAGTACACCAACCACAATTGGTACCACTACTACATGTCTAACCTACTAACTACTCCCAGTGTACCAACCACTTCTAGATGTCTGATTCTCTATGGTTTCCTGATTTCCCTCTTCCACTCCTGATATTTCTCAACTCTCTCCCTTTCCTTCTTATTCACCCTGTGGTCCCATGGGGAAGTAATATCTACAACACTTGCCTTGTTAATCTTCTTTTCTACAACAACAATGTCACGGATTCTACCCACAATAAGATGGCCACACTGGATGCTCATGTCCCACAAGATCTTACACTGTTCAATTTCAGCCACTGTTTCCAGTTGGTGTTCTCACCATTTGTCATTTCTGCTCATGTCATACTTATGACAGAGCTTCTAATGAACCAATCTGGCAATGTTGTCATGTCTTCTCTTGTACTTTCTCTGAGCAAGTATCTTACATTCACTAATAATGTGATTTATTGTCTCACCTTCCTCACCATACAAATTGGGGTATTCACTGACTTATCAATATTGAACTTTATTATTATTATTTCCATTATTATTTTTATTGCGCATGGATTGGCAGTATCGATAGAGAGTCAGACACAATGCTTTGAAGCATAGAGTTACGTCCCTTTATGATCTGAGTTCAAATCCCGCCGAGGTTAACTTTGCCTTTCATCCTTACGGGGTCGATAAAATAAAGTACCAGTAATGTACTGGGTAATTGCTGGCCTTGTGCCAAAAGTAGAAACAATTATTTTTATTGCGCATCATTACTGTTTTACCAAGCACAGCTCTGTGCACCTTGGGTATGTGCAGTGTAATTTTTGCTGATGTTGTTTCTATAGTATTGATAGTACTTTTTGTAATATGTGTACACTGCGTAGTAGTGCTATCTTTTGTATGCTGAATATATTTGTAGGTCCTGGGGTTTTGGCTATGTATTTGTCTGTGTGCTTACTTTATAATTCCCAGAGCACCTATTATTATAGGTATCGTTTCTGTTTTCATTTTCCACATTCAAGTTATTTCTATCTCTAGATCTTTATATTTGGAGAGTTTCTCTATTTCCCTGGAAGATATATTGTTATCTGTGGGGATTGATACATCTATCAGAAGGCATTTTCTTTTTCTTTGTGGTCTTTGACTATAATGTCTGGTTGGTTGGCTTTGATCTCTCTGTCTGTATATATAGGAATATCCCAGAGAATGGTTGCTTTGTCATTCTTTGACACTTTTTCTGGTGTGTTTGTACCATCGTTTTTCTGTTGGTATTTCATAATGCTGGCATAACTTCCAGTGATTGAAGGTCCCAACTCTATCAGGCTTGTGGATATATTCCTTTCTGGCTAGTGCTGGGCATCCAGAGACTATGAGGTTGGTTGTTTCTCGCCTATCTCCATATATTCTACAGTTACTTATTGTGCTTCCTTTCATTATGTACTTCTGGTAGGTAGATCTGGTCCTGTGCTGCAGTTAGAAATCCTTCCATCTCAGCTTTTAGTCCAGTGCTTCAGAGACAGTTTGGTGTGTTTTGTTTGTCTGCTTCGTTTCTAATTAGCTTTTTGGGGGTATTGGCCATTTAAATTTTATGTTTCTCACAATTTCTATTGTTGTTTTTTCTATGCTTTTATTTTCCTCACAATTATCTGTTAGTCCAGTTTCTGATTTGAATTTTTTAGCTTCCTTGAAGACCGAGAACGATTAGAGGGTCGGACGCCATGCTGTCCTTGCCATTCTGAGTTCAAATCCCGCCGAGGATAACTTTGCCTTTCATCCTTACGGGGTCGATAAAATAAAGTACCAGTAATGCACTGGGTATTTGCTGGTCTTGTGCCAAACGTAGAAACAATTATTATTATTACTACTAGAACATCGGACACCCTGTTTCGCAGCATAGAGTTACAGCCTTTTATGTTCTGAGTTCATATCCTGCTGAGGTTAGCTTTGCCTTTAATCGACTTTCTCCTCCCCTAAAATTGCTGGCTTTCTGCATAAATCAGAAATCATTATTATTATCATTATTGGAGTCTCAGTCATTGATGTTATTTAACTGAAAAGTTTGTTAAAATGAATATCAAGCCCCTACCTGCAGCCTCAAATATTCAGGACATATTGGAGGGTTCTTGCTGTTCGCAGCAAGCATGCTTTTTGAAGTGTTCCAAAAAATGGGGCTGGACCAATGTTCTTTAACCATCATTGAAACTCCATAGTGCTCCTATGACAATCAGGACAACCTTGATCTTATATCAGTCCCAAATCCATTTTAATTCCCACTTTAAATCTTGGTATCTACAATCAGGCATGATCATTTTTTTTTGTCAAAAACCACCAGGTCAAGCCTATTGTGTTCTAATTTCTTGTGTCTGCATCATGAAATCCCATAGCACCTTCACCTGATCGCTTTCTATCACCGACTCTGGCTTATGCTCATACCACTTCTCAGAATGTGGTAAATTGCATAGGTGCCAGTGGATCACCCTGCCTATCATATCATGTCTCCAGCCTTTATAGTGAGTCTGAGCTAGGTGTTTACACTCGGATACAATGTGAGCCAGAGTCTCCTCTCTCTCTCCACAGTTCCTACACAGTGAGCTAGCCTCCTCCTTGTCAATATAGTGTTTCACCCACTTCGGTCTGAGTGCCTGCTCTTGTGCAACCATAAGCATTCCTTCTGTAGCTTTTTTAAGGTCTCCTCTTTTTAACCAGTTCCATGTCTGTGGATCTCTGAATTCCGTTTTCTTAAAAAAGGTGCTATGAAGGGATTTTTCATGAAGGTTGATCTTGTTATTTCCTCCTTGGACATCCCCTGGTCTATTGTCTTCTCCTTCAATACAACTTTGAACATCAGCTCCCTACTCACAGACACATATTTGTGTAGACTGTTTTTCTCCATCTGAACACAGTCCTTTACACTGATCAGACCACCTCCACCTTCAGATCTCTTTAAGTAGAGTCTATCGACATAACTCCTCTTGTGGAACATGTTGTAGATAGTCATTAGCTTCCTAGTCTTTCTATCCATTTCTTTTTGTTCAGCAACATTCCATTTCAGAATTCCCGCACTGTACCTAATAATAGACACAGCTCGGGAATTTACTGCACTTATGACATTCCTACTATTTAGATGTGATTTTAGTATGTTCCTTACTCTCCGAATGTATTCAGATCTTATGAATTCCTTCATTTTATTGTTCTTGATGTCATCTGCCTCCAGAACACCCAAATATCTGTATCCCTCTTCAGTGTCGATCTCATTATCATCTCACCTGTTGGTACCTGGATTCCGTTGCTTCTGTTCAATTTACCCGTTCTTCATTACTAGGACTCCACACTTAATAATACCAAATTCCATACATATATCATTGCTGAAAATACAGACAGTGTTAACAAGTACATCCAACTCCTCGCTTTTCCCAAAGAGCTTTAGATCATCCATGAAGAGGAGGTAATTGATGTTAAGCTCTCCTCTTCCCAGCTTGTATCCTGCTTTCACTTTTTGCAATATGAGGGACAGAGGTATGAGGGTAAGGACAAACAACAAAGGGGACAAACTATCTCCTTGGAAGATACCAGTATGCCTCCTCTTGCAATTCCTTATTACCATCTTGTCAATAAGTAACTGAGCTTTCGTAGCACGGGACATCTTTCGGCATTATTTTTTTTTTTTCTTTCATTTATCTTGCTTTATGTTCATACGTGTTATCACCAAGTCACAACCAGTGACCTTAAGAGACAACAAGGTCCACCATGTTCAAGAAGGAACACACATACACACATACATGTATCTTTAGGTGTTTAGACTTGTGATGTATTTATATTGACAGAATCTTCCTTAGTATATGGGCAGTTCCCATTAGTACTATCTTTTGTATTTCTTCTATACGTGGGTTTCCTGGGATTTGGAATAAGTAATCATTAGACCACTGGTATTGTTTTAGTTCTCAACTTCCACATTTTTCCAATCTCTATCTCCCGGTCTTTATACTTGCTCAATTTTTCAAATGTTTTTATCGATACATTCTTATCTATTGGAATGGACATATCAATTAGAAGGCATACCCTCTGTTGAAAGTCCTTCAGTATTACATCAGGTCTATTTGCATCTATTTTTCGGTCTGTTTTTATGGTAAAGTTCCACAAAATTGAAATGTGATCTTTTTCAAGTACGGGAGGTGGTTGATGCTCCCACCAATTCTTTTGATGGGGCAGGTCAAAATGCTTACACATTACCCTATGTATGTATTGTGCAGCTCTGTCGTTCCTGTTTAGGTATTCAGTTGGAGCTATAGGACTGCACATTGAAATTATATTATCAATGGTCTCTGGTTGTTTTTTATATACACGGCATAATGGGTTGCATCCATTTTTTTATGATGTTGGCTTGATAATATTTTGTTGGCAGACACTGATCTTGTGCTGATATAATCAGTCCTTCAATCTCCGATTTCAGTTCAGAGGATGCCAACCACTGATGGGTTAAAGTTTTGTCAACATCAGGATTGTTAGCTCTTTTGGGTATTTTCCATACAGAGGCTTTTCTTGCCATTTCTTAGCCAGTTTCTGAAGCAGTTCTTTCTTTGCAGTTACTTTTACCTGCTTTGCTTTTTCTGTGTTTTCCATTTCAGCAGTAAATGGGACTTCTGAAATTTGTAGTCCATTACTGTATCTTTGTGCATCTTTTGTAATGGAGTATGATCTTTTGATGCTTTCGTGTTTCAAAACGAGTTTGATCATCCAATCATGTGATTCCCTTAGGTATGTAGATAATCCAATTGTTGCAGTTATCAACGCAATATCTAACTGGATTAACCCACATCCTCCTCCTTTCCTAGGGAGATATATTCTATCTGCCTTAGGGTGATGCATTTTGTGCATGGTTAAGAATATTCTAATTTTTGTATCGAGCCTACGGATCTCTGTGATTGACCAGTTGATGACATTGTAACTGTAGGTTACTACTGGTATGGCAAGTGTGCATTCAACTCCGTTCTTAAGATTGCTCTTACTCTGCGGTAACATTCCTTCCTTATCTTTTCCCTCATTGTCGAGTGCTTGATTCCAACTCCTTCACAAACACCTAGATATTTGTAAGTTTCCTCTTGATCAAGTTCTCTTATCACATTCCCCCAATCGAGATTAATGTCTGAACTTCTCAGCAACTTACCTCTGGTGAACGTCGCTTTGGCACATTTATCTAGTCTAAACTCCATTTTAATATCATCACTGAATTGCTTCACAGTGGATAATAGTCCTGGCAATTGCCCATCATTTTTTGCAAATAGTTTCAGGTCATCCATGTAGAACAAGTGATTAATGGTTTTGTCATAGACTCTATATCCATGTTTGAGCATTTTACTTAATGGTATAAGTGCGATGCAGAATAAAAACGCTGATAAAGAGTCACCCTGAAAAATCCCACAATCAATATTAACTTCTCCAGCTTCCAGTGATTTTTTTTTCATTGTTCAAATGGAGTGTTGTTTTCCATGTTTCCATACTGAATAACAGGAACCTCCTGACAACAGGAGATATTTTGAAAATCTCTAAACACTTTTCAATCCAGCTGTCTGGCAAACTATCAAATGCTTTTTTGTCATCTATCCAAGCAATTGCTAGATTTTTGTGTCTATTATAACAATCTTCCAGTATCATTTTGTTAATCAAAAGCTGATCCTTACAGTCATATGAGCCTCGTTTACACCGTTTCTGCTCATTGGGAAATAGATCATTTGTTATCAGGTGAGCATATGTATATTCAGTTAGGACTGATGTTAAGATTTTATACATTGTGGTCAAGCAAGTTATCGGTCTGTAATTTTTTGGATTATTTGTCTCATTATTCTTCGGAAATAGGAATGTAATGCCATGATGGTATTTTTCTGGCTCCTTAACTATTTCATTGTAAAGTTGGGCTAACAGCTCATGAGACTCTCTGAAGGCATTTATCAAAAAATTTGATATTTTGTCTTTCCCTGGGAATTTCCATTTGTTGGATTTTCTAAGAGCTAAACGCAGATGTTCAACTGTTATATTTTTCCATGTTTGTTCCTCAAGGTGAGCTGTATCTTTTATTTGTCTGTCCTCAATAGAACTACGGTGACAGTAATATCTGCGTACGCACCCCAATCCGGACTGCCCGGCACTATAAAAGACAGATTCTATGAGACACTGATGCTAACTACCTCCCAAATATCCGACAGTGACTATATAATTATTGCAGGTGACCTAAATGGTCATGTTGGACAACATTGTGACGGCTACGACGAAATCCATGGAGGCTATGGGTTTGGTACTAGAAATGAGGAAGGCTCCAGAATCCTGGAATTCTGTGACGCAAATAACCTAACTATCTGTAACACTAACTTCAAAAAACGTGACAATCACCTGATCACCTATAGATCCGGGGAACACACAAGCCAGGTAGATTATATCCTTACCAGAAGACGTGACAGAGTGTCTGTTGTAAACACTAAATCCCTCCCCCATGAAGAATGCACCTCCCAACATAGACTGATAATTAGCGACCTCATAGTCAGGACGAGACATACTCGACAGCAGAAGAGGACTATCCTCAGGAGAAAAATATGGAAGCTAAAGGACCCCACAGCCAGAAATAAATTTCAAAGCATATTACTTGATGCTTTCGACAGTAAGGAAGAGCATTTAGAGTCGGACAATATAGAGGGACTGGGAATTTCTGAAAGCAAACCTGCTGATGGCGACAGACGAAGTCTGTGGCTGGAGCAGGCCTGTAGGCAGGAGAAGAGTAACATGGTGGTGGAACAGTAGGGTGGAGGGGTCAATTAAGGCCAAAAAGCAGGCTTGGAAAGTATGGTGGGATGGGGGAAGTAGAGAAGACTATCAAGTGGCCAGGAGGGAAGCTAGGAGACAAGTGTACTTAGCAAGAAGGGAAGCAGAGGAAAGAAAGTTCAAGCATGTTCTACAACGCGAGGACCAAAAACGTGAGGTGTTCAGGATTGCTAGGCAATGCGTCAAGGAAAACCGTGATATTGTCGGGGAGAAGTGTGTACTTAATGATGACGGCGTACTTGCCATCACCGACACTGATAAGAAGGTAGCTTGGAAGTGTCACTATGAAAGGCTACTAAATGAGGAGAATAAATGGGAGAAAGACAGTCTCCCCCATATCGACCCAATAGAGGGACCAGCAGTGTTAGTCGAGGGGAGTATAATAAGTAAGGCAATCAAGGATATGAAGACGGGTAAGGCGGCTGGGCCTTCGGAAATAGTTGCTGAGATGCTGAAGGCATCTGGCACGGTGGGACACACCATGGTCACCCACATAGTTAACCAAGTCGTACAGAATGGGGTTGTTCCGAAGGACTGGCATAGCAGCATCATCGTTAACTGTTATAAGAGTAAAGGAGACGCCCTAGATAGGAGTAACTATAGAGGCATTAAATTAATCGACCAGGTCATGAAGGTCACGGAAAAAGTAATAGCGCAACTAATCAGAGAGAGAATTGACCTAGATGAAATGCAGTTCGGGTTTGTGTCAGGCAAAAGTACCACAGACGCTCTTTTCATTGTACGACAACTACAGGAGAAGTACCTAGCTAAAAGTAAACCCCTCTACTTAGCTTTTGTCGACTTGGAGAAAGCCTTCGACAGAGTCCCCTGCTCCATTATCTGATGGGCTCTTAGAAAACTAGGCGTTGACGAATAGCTTGTGAGAGCTATACAAGCCATGTATAAAGAAACAGTCAGCAAGGTTAGAATTAACAACGAATATAGTGAAGAGTTTAGCGTAAAAGTTGGCGTACATCAGGGCTCTGTTCTCAAACCCCTACTATTTATTATTGCCCTTCAGGCTATAACAGAGGAGTTCAAGACCGGCTGCCCATGGGAACTCCTATACGCAGACGACCTGACACTCATAGCTGAATCAATGGCCGAGCTAGAGAAGAAATTCCAAACGTGGAAGCACGGCCTAGAATCAAAAGGACTTAAAATTAACCTGGCTAAGACTAAAGTTCTAGTTTGTAGGAAAGAAAATAAGGTGGCGGTCCCTTCTGGGAAATGGTCATGCTCAGTGTGTAGGAAAGGCGTAGGTAGAAACTCCATTTTATGTCCTAAATGCAAAGTATGGGTGCATAAAAGATGTAGTGGGATCACAGATAAGCTAACCAAGAACATAGATTTTACATGTGGCCGGTGCTCTGGTGCAATAAGTAGCAGCAAGTGCCCACAAAATACTAGCTCTTTCAATTGCGCAGAGGGTTCTATAGAAATAGTGGACAGCTTCCGTTACCTGGGCGATAAAAGCAGCAGTGGGGAGGGTGCTCTGAAAGTACAGTAGCTAGAGTCAGAACTGGTTGGAAAAAGTTCAGATAGCTTATACCACTATTAGCTGCTAAAGCTGCTAAAGGGTTCTCCCTAAAAATGAAAGGCAGGTTGTACGATGCCTGCATACGAACAGTAATGTTGCATGGCAGTGAGACCTGGGCATTGTGTGCAGAGGATATACGCAGACTAGAGAGGAACGAAGCTTGCATGCTCCGCTGGATGTGTAACAGTAATATACGTGAACGACAAAGCATAAACGAACTAAGGAAAAAATTAGAAATAAGAGGGATCAGATGTTGTTTACTCGAGAGAAGGCTACGTTGGTATGGACACGTGATGCGCATGAAAGTCGATAGCTGTATAACAAAGTGCAGGGCAATAAAGATAGACGGTAGCCACGGAATAGGCAGACCTAGAAAAACCTGGGACGAGCTGATAAACTCCGACCTCACACACTTACACCTCTCCAAGACAATGTCACTGGACCGAGACCTTTGGCGGTACTCAGTAACAGAGAAGACCCGCCTTACCTAAATACATAGTAAAACCTACTACAGCCAGTAGGCATCTCTAACAAAATACACCCCGTCCCACCACCACCACCCCATCCACACCACCCCGTTCTATGTAAAGTTATGTTGGTGCCGCGCCATCCAGGCCGAAACAAATGAGATCGTGTAGGTGTCACGACAAAAAAACACACAGTCCACGCTGTAATGTGGCCGTGTAGGCAACACGGTAAAAACCTCCCAGACCCACACTGTAAATGTGGTTGGTGTTAGGAAGGGCATCCAACTGTAGAAAACCTGCCAGACAGTCCTATGCGAGCAAGACAATCACTCTTGCCTCAAGTGGGACTACCCCCGTCCAAACCCATGCAAGCATGGAACACGGACGTTAAACGTTGATGATGATGATGATGATGATGTCTATCCATGAATTTCCCAGAATTCTTGCACATCCTCCTTGGGTGGTATTGATTTAGTAGTTATTGTTGACTTGCCAATTTTTCTGTAGAAGTTTTTTTGGTTGTTTTTGAACATATTATTGTCCTTATAGAATCTAGATCGTTTTTTAAAGCACCTTATATGAGCAGCTGTGGCCGACACTTTTTGCTTGATTGTTTCTATCATCATTTCTATGTCGCTTGTTGATTTTATATTGTATTTTCTTTTCAATTTTCTGAGTTTAGTTTGTTTAACATGTTTACCTACTTTGTAGTTTGCTAAAATGTCTATGTCAGATCGAAGAAGGTTTATTTGGTGATTGATGTTCTCTTGCCAAGTAGGTTTTTTGTGGGGATTCCTTTGTTTTTTTCATTTTCACTCCACATAAGTGAGTGGTGACTTTAGCCGATGCATAATAGAGATGATTTAAATCAGTAATGTTTAGTTTATTTGGGATGATAATGTCTTTGAGAGTTATGTTAGTTTTGTGTATTATCTTTTGGTTTTGTTTGGAGTTCCCCCGTGTCAGATTCTTTCATTTTCATCCATTCGATCGTAATTTCATTCTTCAAGTTGGCGAATTCATTCTTATTCATTTCTTTATCATTGACGATATCATTGTTTTCATTTTGAGTTTCATCTTGAGCATGTATTCCTTCCACTTTCGATCCTTTCTTTAATTTGTTCTGCTGTCAGTGATTCTGTCCCCACCCTGAGATTTACTTTGTTTTCACTGACACATGTTTCATTTTCCCTTCGCTGACTTTGCGCTAATTGCTTGATCTGATCAGTTTCTATATCAGTTAGTAACTTCTTCTTAACAATATTTCTTGGTGGATTGGCAGTATTGGTAGAGAGTCGGACGCCATGCTTTGATGCAAAGAGTTACGGCCCTTTCCATTCTGAGTTCAAATCCCGCCGAGGTTAACTTTGCCTTTCATCCTTACAGGGTCTATAAAATAAAGTACCAGTAATACACTGGGTATTTGCTGGCCTTGTGCCAAAAGTAGAAACAAATATTTCTTCATATATTGGCTAGTTTGTTACTGTCAATATAGCCTCTGTTTTCGGGATGTTTCTTTTTCCAGTTGATATATTCGATGTATTTGATGGGTAGTACATGGCAGTGTAGAAAGCCTCAAGGACTTTTTTATTGTCTTCCCTTGACCATTTTTTTCTCTTTTTCTTTGGAATTCTTGGTGGTGAGCATTGAGGGCCATCAGTAAGAGTATTCTGGTTATGGGAGGTCTCCAGCTCGGGAATTGATGGGAATGTTTGAACCATTAGCTGATTCTTCGACCCCAGTATGGTTCCTCTCTGCGGGACACTGCTCTTTTTGTCCCGAGTGACGGCCGATCCGGTATGAGTTTTTATCATTTGACATTGGATTTATTTTGTTGCGTTTTATCCTTAACTGCCAAGGGGTAATCATTTCGAGTTACCACTCCTAGGACGAGTGTCAACCAAGACTAGAGGGATCGTCCTCCTCTTGAGACACGGCTAATCCCTGCCGGCTACCATCCAGGTATTTCTCGGTCACAGGTTGTTTTTTTTAATTGCTATTATTATGAGTGATTCCTTAATGTGTGCCCTGTGTGGCTACTAAAGAGATTATTAATATAATATACTTGTGGCCTTTGTTGAAGTTGCCTTGTTGTTGTTGGCTATGCTGGTGGTGCTGGGTTTTTTTCTGAAAGGGAAGAGGGGGAGTTCTATTGTTGGTGGGGGACTTGGGTGTCATTATAGCTGTTAATGTTGAGATGTTCAAAATTTCATTTTGACCAGGTCACTAAGTCAGTCTATCTTTTGGTAGCTTCTTCCTTTCTAGTCTTTTCTAGTCCTACTGTTACCTTCCCTCTCCATCTCAGCAAATTTTATGTCAAATTGATGGAGGTGGCAGTGGTGGCGGCAGCAGCGGTTGTGAAATTGCCGTTTTCTGGCTGTTGTATTTAGTGTACACAGAGGGGTTTTCTTCCATTTGTAACCATTTTTTTTTTTGCATATAAAATTGTTGATATAAAATTAAATATTTGAGCCTTATGCCAGGGTGTTATGGGTTCTCACTTCCTGAGAGCTAAGGCTGGTGCCTTATGTCCCATTTTCAATATGAATTATATTATTATTATTATTATTGTAAATAAAATAAAGTACCAGTAATGCACTGGGTAATTGCTGGCCTTGTGCCAAAAGTAGAAAAATTATTATTATTATTATTGTTCTTTGAGTCTCAGTCATTGATGTTATTTAACTGGAAAGTTTGTTGAAATGAATATCAAGTCACTACCTGCAGCCTCAGATATTCAGGACGTATCGGAGGGTTCTTGCTGTCCCCAGCAAGCATGCCTTTTGAAGTGTTCCAAAAAGTGGGGTGGGACCAATTTTCTTTAACCATCCTTGGAAACTCTTTGAGATAGTACCTAGTGCGCCTATGACAATCGGGACCACTTTGACCTCATGGCAGTTCCAAATCCTTTTTACCCCCCACTTTAAGTCCTGGTATCGGTTAATTTTCTCCCTCTCCTTCTCTTGCACTCTCGTGTCGAATGGGCAGGCTACATCCACAATCAGGCACAATCTTTTTCCCTTGTCCAAAACCACCAGGTCAGGTCTAATTATTATTATTATTATTATTATTATTATTATTACAGTGGCTCTGATTTCTATTTTAATGTTAATCTATTGAAATGATCTGTCAACTAGTCAGAGACTCATTAGACTGGTGTACAGTATGTATTTTAAGCCTGGTGAGGTCCAACCCTCTTCGGACCTGACCTCAGTCAATTTCTTCCAAGGAAAATGACATACACAAACAGAATGTGAGAAGAGGAGTAGACCCAATACTTAACTGGTATTTTATTTATCAACCCAGCTACTAAAATTTTATTTTATTTATCAACTCTGACAAGAAAAAAGGCAAAGCTGACTGTGGAAAGTTCTGAGCTCAGGGAACAGAGTCAGAATGAATAAACTAAAATATGATATTCAATACCATAATGTCTCTGCCAACTTAATACCTTTATTATTAATACTCCCTACCAAAATATACTCTTCTTTAGTTTAACTCTTAACATACTATAATGATTTAGCAATACAAATATCTAAAAATGGGCTTGTTAATGCAAACGTTTATAGTATTTTTTATTGGTGAACAGATTATTAAAATTTGCAATATAGACTTCAATTAGGTTTGCTCCCTTCCAAACCCTCTTTGGGGTCTCAGGATATGCAATCTTTGTGTATCCACCCCACCCCAGGACAGGTCATAGGCACATCACCAGATATTGCCGCATGAAATAGAGACTCCAATATACTTTTTTAACAGGGTCCTCTACATAGAGATCACAGCTCTGATACTATGGACATAAGAATTACTGGACAAATTTTATGGACAAAACAAACTGACAGGAGACCCAGGGGTAGACCCTGAGCAAGATGGTTGAATAACATCCATGAGCTTGGCTGGTCTCACTTGGAGATCCATTAGAGATGGTTGCTTCTGACAGGACCCGCTGTAAGGAGTGTTTGAGGACTCTGCCCCTTCGACCCTCTCAGAAATAAGTGGGCAAAGAAGAAGACTTCAATTATTTTTTTATTTGAGGTAGTCATCGTGTAGTTTTGCACTTTTCAAGAATCTCTTGTAAATGTGGCCTCGTGTGGTACAGGACGTTAAGACTTAATGATACTTATTACATATTACATTTAGTAAACAGATAGTGTACACAAACGTGATATTGATTTTATACCAGCTTGTATGAGACAAAAGTCCTTCTATGACATAGTTTTTGAGAACTAGTTCAATTTATATCAATTTTCTCTAGGAAATACTCAAGCAGTTGTTTTCTAATAATTTAGATTTTGTAGGCACCTTACTGTATGTATGGATTTGTAACTCATGAGGGATTTGCAGGGGGAGGCATTTCTAGGGCATTTTAAAACTTGGCAGAACCTATCTCCTCTGCAGGTGTGAGTACAGCAGATTTCTTCCAGAGAATGATAAAGGGAGAGAAAGTGTGACAGAGATATACATAGAGGAAGAATTAACCCCAGTACTAGACTGGTACTTTCTTATCAACCTTAAATGGATGAAAGGCAAAGTTGACCTTGGTGGGATTTGAACTCAGAGAACAGAGAGCTGGAACTAGTACCACAAAGTATTCTATCTGGTTGTCTAACAACTCCACCAAATACTGTTTTAGGTACCTTACTACAAAAGTAAGGGAAAGTAGGTTTTAAACTTAATAATATTAGGAAGTTTATCTTTAGAACTAAAATTAATCCATTTAAAAATCATTTAAAAATCAGTGGTGGTGTGGGTAATGTGGGTGGTGGTAGTGGTGGTGTGGGTAATGTGGGTGGTGGTAGTGGTGGTGTGGGTAATGTGGGTGGTGGTAGTGGTGGTGGTGGTGTGGTGGTGGTGGTGATGTGGTGGTTATGGTGGTGTAGATTGTAGTGGTGGAAGTGGTTATGATTTACTGTGGTAGATTGTAGTGGTAGCAGTGGTTATGGTTTAATGTGGTTTTGGTGGGGGTGTGGGGTGGTGGTAGTGTGGGGGGGGGGGTGATTGTTGTTGCGGTGGTAGTGATGGTGGTGGGGGTAGTGAGGTCAGCTCTGATCCAGAAGAGGTTGATATGTCCTTCCTTTACAAAACACTACTAGGTTACTTAGCTGCTATTTCTGCCAGATTCAAGGTCAACATTGAGGTTTTCTCACAAATATTTTCTTCTTTTCAGAATGTCAAAAGATAAGTTAAAACTGATAAACTGTACAGGAGAACCCCTCCCCTCATACACACATTTTTCTTCTTCTTCTGAGCTCTTGCTCAATGGGACTGGAATCATCCTGGTCAGCGATCCCAGAGGGGTCATCGTGCATAGAACTGTCATGGTCCATTGCTGGTCGTCCTGTTCCCTCCATCGCTGGTGTTCCTGTGCCCTCCATCACTAGTCATCCTGTGTCCTCCATCGCCGGTCGTCCTGTGTCCTTCATCGTCTTCCTGTGTCCTCCATCGCCGGTCATCCTGTGCCCTCCATCACTGGTCGTCCTGTGCTTTCCATCGTCGTCCTGTGCCTTACGTTGCTAGTGGACCTGTGCCAGCCCTTCTGCATCCTCTAAAGATCTTCCTTAATGACATCCAGCAATCTGGTGCAGGGTTTGCCATGGGCTCTCTTTCAGCCTGAATCTGCTGTGATGAATCCTCCACACAACCCTTTTTTTACACAAACCCCCAAAATATTTTAGTGAACCTTTTGTGTTGATATGAACCCAGGTTAGGGACCATTTGTATAGGAGTTCCTTTATTGGTTCTCCGTGATGGTGTGTGACTTAATGGTTAGAGCATTGAGCCGCACTCATGAGATTGTCAATTCGACCAAGCCGTGTGTTGTGTCCTTGAGCAAGACACTTTATTTCATGTTGCTTCAGTTTACTCAGCTGGGATCATTCTAGGTCAGCAACCCTAACCTGGTATTGCTATGTAAAACAAGGACATATCAGCCTGTTGTGGATCAGAGCTGACTTAGAACTAAACAACACCACCACTGCCTCCAATGTCACGACCACCACCAACACCACCACCGCCTCCAATGTCACGACCACCAACACCACCACCTCTGCCACCACCACTACCACCACCACTACCACCAACACCACCAACAACAACAACATCACAACCACGACTAAAAAAAACACTAGCACCACTACAACCACCACCATCACCACCATCTCCAACAACAGCACCACCACTAACACCACTTAACATGTGAATGGAGTTCCACTGAAACAGGTGGAGAAGTTCAAGTATTTCGGGGTCATGTTTACAAGTGATGGGAGCCAGAAGGCTGAATTAAGTGCAAGAATTGTAGGGGCTGGTGCAGTAATGTGCCAGTGTCAGCATTTGTTAATCAGAAGAAGGGAGGTAGGTATAAAAGCCAAGTACGCTATTTTCAATTTGGTATTTGTGCCAACCCTTACCTATGGTTATGGATCTTGGGTAATGACTGAAAGAATATGATCGCAAATACAAGCGACCAAAATAGGGTTCCTCTGAAGGGTCTTTGGAGTAATGTTACTCGATAAAGTGCATAGCTTGGATATCAGCGAATCACTCTAGGTAGATCCGCTACTTCTCTTAATTGAGAGATCACAGCTCTGATACTATGGACATGTAGTTAGAATATTTCAGGAAAGAATAACTGGACAGATTTATGGTTGAATATATCAAAACTGAAAGTAAAAATATAAGCAGATGAGTTTGAACAATAATTGAAATGTCTAGCCGAAGATAGAAGCTATTCCAGTATAACTTTGATTTCCAAGCCAGATTAGAACACAGTAATTATATACATCTACTCATCATCATCATCATCATTTTACGTCTGCTTTTCCCTTCTTGCAAGGGTGTGATGGGTCCTATTCAGCACAGCATCACTCCACTTGTCACGGTCCTTCATCATCTCCTCCGTGAGTTTCAGCGATCTGAGGTCAACTCTCAATGGCCAACTGCTTTTCAAATACTTTTCTCATAACTGAAATAACAAACTTCCATATCTTTATAATGAAAAATTTCAACAATCTTCTAGATTAACCAATTCACGGAAATCTTACAAAAACTTTTTGAAAAAAACACAAACTTATAACCTTGCGTGTTTTTTTATAAACACTTCTGCATAACAGTTGAATCGTATGGCCTAATTAAATGTTTGTAGCAAGATGGTCAGATAGTTGGGCAGAAGTGACATCACCGACCCTTTGCGCATGTATTCGCTACATGTAGGCATTTAGACTTTTGTTGTTATCTTGAAATTGTCTTATTGTTGTAATTTATTATTTTGTTTTTTGTTCTAAATAATATTTCCTGAAGAGATATGGTTGGGATAAAGCACCCATGATGAGGATAATTGTGATAATTTTCAGCTGTACTGCAAATGGATGTGGAATTTTAGCTGTATTGAAACGGGCGTAGAAATGAAAGAATAAATGATAATTTCATTTCATATCCTTGAATATATATATATATAGTCCAGAATTAGCCGTCGAAACGGCTTGAGCTCAGTCATCGGGGTCCTACTCGTTCCTATATATATATATATAAGAGGTGAGTTTTATTGTAAAACAATAAAGCAATGCAAATATCGGATAAGTAGCACTCAACAGTATATTGGACTGGAGTATATATAAGAAGAAATTAAAAGATGGTTAAAAATGTTTTTACTGCCTTAAACTGTAACATAGTAAACCTTAATATTATCAAGAATAATATACTTGATCTATTTAAGCACCTTAACCTAAAAATTGAATTTGAGAACAACGTTAAATTAGCTAACTTCCTGGATGTATCCCTTAATCTTGACACCAGCCTATATTACCCATACCATAAGGATAATGAGAACCTAAATTATGTAAATTTTAAATCAAACCACCCTATTAATGTTAAAACAGCTATAGTCAGAAATGTTGAAAAAAGAATTTCTAAACTATCTTCTAATAAACTTATCTTTGACACTAATGCCAATTATTACAATAACGCGCTATCCAGAGCTGGTTATCCAGACAGAATTAAATACACTAATGAAACCAATCATGGCAGAACTTATAGTAATATAGCTAGCTATAAGCATTCCAATAACATAAAGAGGAGATCCAGATATAAAAATATTATTTGGTACAACGCTCCTTTTTCTCTTTCCATTATTAGTAATATTCCCCTGAGGGCGGTGGATTGGCAGTTTCGGTAGAGGGTCGGACGCCATGCTTTGCAGCATAGAGTTACGGCCCTTTATGATCTGAGCTCAAATCCTGCCGAGGTTAACTTTGCCTTTCATCCTTATGGGGTCGATAAAATAAAGTACCGGTCACGCACTGGGGTCGATTTAATCGAATTTCCCCTCCCCTCA
The DNA here is from genome assembly GCA_964016885.1 of Eledone cirrhosa. Lineage (NCBI taxonomy): Eukaryota > Metazoa > Mollusca > Cephalopoda > Octopoda > Eledonidae > Eledone > Eledone cirrhosa. The sequence goes on along the minus strand of OZ024757.1, from coordinate 13,343,826 downwards.
AATTACTGACCTTGTGCCTATATAAGAAACCATTATTAGTAATATTCCCAAATTATTTTTTAGGGCGTTAGATAATTGCTTCCCTCCTTCACATATTTATAGTAAGATCTTTAATAAGCATACAATTAAATTCTCTTATTACACCACTTCCAACATTTCTAACATTATCTCAAAACATAATACTAAAATATTAAATAATAACTCATATCCATCCAACCCTGAGCGTCATAGTAATAACACTATAAGGCCCGACGTCAATGTAAACTCTAGACAAGATAACTTAAATATAAATACGACGTCAAAGGTAATTTCGATGAATGCTCCTAGACAAGATATCTTAAATATAAATACGACGTCAAACGTAATTTCGATGAAATCTAGACAAGATTACTTAAAGACGTCAAACATTTTTTCGATGAATGCTCCTAATAGTAATCTAAATCAGGTAACTTTAGTACCTCCTTTAGTTAATTTCTCCACTACAATTCCTTCTATAAATAATTCTGGGCCACTTGCAAGTAACTCTGTTAATAACATTAATCGTAAATGCAATTGCCCTAATAGAACTAAATGTCCTCTTAATAATTACTGTCTCGATAAAAATTTAGTATACGAATGTAAGGTGACAACTAGTACCAATTCTTATACCTACTTTGGCTCTGCTTCTACTTCCTTTAAGGCAAGATTATATAATCATCCTTCATCTTTTAAATACCCACTTAAAAGAACAAACACTGCACTCTCAGAACTCATTTGGTCCTTAAAAGACAAAAACATTAATTACAAAATTTCTTGGCGTAAAATTTGCAATGCTTCTCCTTATTCTAACACTTCCATATCTAGAACTTGTAATTTATGTCTAGCGGAAAAATTGACCATTATCTCTAATTTTAACTCTATAATAAATAGACGCACAGATTTATTTTCGCTTTGCATCCATAAATCGCTTAGGTCATTTCACGAAGTATACATCTAATATTTTACTCCATAATTAAGATTAAAAACTTTTTCTCACACATATATATCAGTTCACGGGTTACATTCCGATTTATATGTCTATAGCATTAATCTGTTATATGAAGTGTTATTTTGCCGGTTGTTATTTGCAATAAGCCGATTGAAAATGCACCAGATAAGCCGTATGTCAATACGGAACGCTCCACTACAGTGTTGTCATATAGGGAGTGAAGAGCGACAGAGAGAGTAAAGCAGTTATATATGTTTGATGTATATAATTAAATGTATGTGTATTCATGTATATGTGTATTTATTTATATATATATATATATATATATATATATATATATATATATATATATATATATATATATACACACATGGACAAGAGTATGTATGTATATATGTGTGTGTCTATATGTGTGTATATGAAGATAAGTAGAGAATGCGTATGTATGTACATATATATAGGTATATATATATATATGTGCAGGTATATATGTATGTAAGTATGTGTATGTGAGTGTATGTACTTGCAGAGGTGTACATATATGTATGTGTGTGAATGTGTATGTTTTTTTATAAAAAAATAAGTATATATACGCATATATTTATGTGTGTGCGAACGGATACGTACACTTGAAAGAAAAATTTAAGTCTGTATGTGAATTAAGTGCAAACACAAAACCAACCATGCATATCTTTACTATCTCTAATCCTTCTATAGATTTAGAAAAATAACCAATACAACCAACGCCAAATAATGAATATTCTATAAAAATGTCAAACTCAACTAACAAAATAACAGATGGGAATCTAATTACCCACTGCTATCAAAAATTTCTATCCACTCCCTTAACTATTCTTCTAACAACGTCACTCCTCCCTCTTAATATTCTCTATAAAAACCAAACAAGTACTCAATGATATTATTCTGATGAAATGGTAGTTGAAAATAACATTGAAATATTGAGTGTCTGCATAATTAATACTTTGTAGATAGCAGCTGTTTTCAGGTTATATAACTGCTATTGAAACACGTGTCAATAAATTCCTTTTACTGAACTGTATCCATTTAAATCCTTATATATATATATATATATATATATATATATATATATATATATATATGTATGTATATGTATATATAAATCAAGATGGATTCAGTAAGAAACTGGTTAGACCATTACTCACCAGAGTACTTGATACTTGGGTAATAGAGTATGGTAATATGAATGAGTCAGGACCCTATGGCTGAGCTCCTGCCATTTCAACATGTAGTTCCAGACTGAATTACAAATGCATTGGCAGTTAACTTACTGTTTCATCAGAGGTGGTAATTAGTCCAAATAATGGCATACATTGTTTATCCAATTCTAAAGATTTTTTTTTTCATTAAAGTATCTGGTTTGTTAAGGGTTGGCTGTGTGTAGATGTTTATATAGATATCTGGCTTAATGATTGTCAACCCAGGTAGTTACCATTCCCTAATTAAGAACAGCTTGACTTCCACCTACAGAAAATCCAATCCTTGTATGATCCAAGAGATTAATACAGAGGGATGAAAGATCACTTCCAGCCCCAGCATTTCTGATCGAGCTGAACCTACCAACCCACAAGTCCCATATTTCACCCTCAAAGACCATAAACCAGACTTTGATTGCAAACCTACCATCTGGCTTATAAACCCGACAAGGTCTGACATAGGGAGGATGAGTAAAAGAATTCTGGATAAAATTGTATCCAAGCAACAAGCAAGTCTCGATCTATGTAGTACACAGGAAGTCATCTCTTGGTTCCAAAGTATCGCCGAAAAAGAGAATACTATGTTTATCCAGTTCGACTGAAAAAGAGAATACTATGTTTATCCATCAACAATAAGGGCAAAAATCGATCATGATCATTCCCCCTCTCTATAATTTAACTGCTTTACTCTCTCTGTCGCTCTCCACTCCCTATATGACAACACTGCAGAGAGAGAAACAATGTGTATAATCAAATGGAGCGTTCTGTATATTCCCTCTCTCTATAATTTAACTGCTTTACTCTTTCTGTCGCTCTTCACTCCCTATATGACAACACTGTAGTGGAGCGTTCTGTATTGACATACGGCTTATCTGGGGCATTTTCAATCGGCTTATTGCAAATAACAACCGGCAAAATAACACTTCATATAACAGATTAATGCTATAGACATATGAATCGGAATGTAACCCGTAAACTTTTTCCTGGGCAAAATTATTCGAACAGATATGACCTCATTGCCAGAGTGTTCAGACTGAAACTGGCTAAACTCATGGCTTTAATCAAAAAGGGTCAGGTATTTGGGGGTGTAAAACGTGACATGTTCACCGTCTAATGGCAAAAACGAGGGCTGCCACATGCTCACATTTTGATTTGGTTAGCTGATAAAATCAATTCAAATGCCATAGACAGCTTCATTTCGGCTGAAATCCCTAACCCAGCAACTGACCAGGAATTACATGACATCGTCAAAGCTAACATGGTCCGTGTGCGTCGGGTCCTAATGAGCATCACACGTGTCTGAAGGGGGGGGGGGGGGGGTCGTGCAGTAAGGGATACCCCCAAAAATTTGTTGCCCAGACTCAGACTGGTGGTGACGGGTAGCCCCTGTACAGGAAGAGACCGCCCGAGAACGGTGGCTTCACTACAACAGTAAAGGGAGGTCAAGTCGACAATAGATGGGTGGTCCCTTACTGCCCGCTTCTCTTGAAGATGTTCAATGCCCACATCAACATTGAGTTTTGCAACTCCGTCAAGTCGATAAAATACATATGGAAATATATAAATAAGGGCTCTGATGCCGCAATGTTCCCATTTCAAACTGAAAATAGCAGGAACGAGGTCACAGAATACCTGGCGGGGTGGTACATCAGTAGCAATGAAGCTTTTTGGCGCCTATTTGGTTTACCCCTACACCAACGGCACCCCGCAATCGTACAGTTTGCGGTACATTTGGAAAATGGGCAAAGGGTTTACTTTACGGACCAAACCGCCGCCAAGTTGGCCGCCGATCCGAAAGAGACCACTCTGATGGGTTTCTTCAAACTTTGCCAGTTCGATACATTTGCTCAAACAATTGTGTTCCCCCAGGTTCCATCCTACTTTATATGGTCGAAAAACACTTGGGTGCGAAGAAAGTCAGGTCAGGCTGTTGAAAGACATCCTGGTCTAAAATTTGACAGCTGTCTTGGATACTGCGGATGACAAGGGCGGCATAGCAATCGACTCCCTGTGCAACATTGTGAGCAGCCCTTCTGACCTTTGGGAAGCAGTTTTTCCTAATGTCTCATCTAACATTAAAAACCTCAATTGGCTCAGCGAAAGAGCCATCCTTGCTCTGAAAAATACCATGGTTAATTTTATTAACAAGCAGCTGATTGAGAAGATTCCTGGTAAAGAGCACATCTTCAAATCTATCGACCAGACGTCAGAACCCGACGATATTGTAAATTATCCGGTTGAGTTATTAAATTTCCTTGAGCCCCCAGGGCTCCCACCTCACATTCTTAAGCTTAGGGTTGGCTGTCCCATTATGCTAAGGAATTTGCGCCCGCCAAAGCAGT
>OZ024757.1:13256782-13329282 GCA_964016885.1 Eledone cirrhosa | reverse complement strand
CACAGAATATGAACCTGAAGATTGCGAAAGCATGAAAGTACTTGTTCAATTAACACTTAACATTTAATATTCTACCATACTATTTCATTATAATATCATTATAATTTTAAAGGATTGTAAATAAAACGAGTAAATCAGACAAAGTTGGAATTCCTTTTATTAATATATATATATATGCAGTGTGAGTGTGTGTATACAGACATGTATATATACATATGTGTGTACATGTGTATATCAGATTAATCAGAGATAAATATATGTATATATTGTTAATAAAATATATTTTTAACAGCTATGTGTAAGCATATTATATATTTATGTGTGTGTGTCTATGTATGTGTGTGTATCTATGTATGTGTGTGTCTATGTATGTGTGTGTGCCTGTGTATGTGTGTGTCTATGTATGTGTGTATCTATCTATGTAAGTGTGTGTGTCTATGTATGTGTATGTATCTATGTATGTGTGTGTCTATGTATGTGTGTGTGTCTATGTATGTGTGTGTATCTATGTATGTGTGTGCTTATGCATGCATCTGTGTATTGATGTATGTGTATGACTGTCCTTAATCCGTGTATTCCGCTCCTTAATGTCACAATTTTGTTCTCCATCAACAGCTCGTATCTTCAAACTGCATTTTAAAGAAGAAAAGAGAGAAGTTAAGAATTACACAGCTGTATATATATATATATATATATATATATTAATTCAAAATATTAATAAATATAGGCATTCACGTAATCAAAATATATTTTATTATATATATTTCGGAGGTACTGTGCTGTTTTTTCAGTACTTCCTCATGAGATAAAATATATAAATATATATAAATAAATACTGCTAAGACTGGAATTGAACCATCAGCACAGTTGAGGTATATCATACATCAATTTATATATTTTATCTGATGAGGACATACTGAAAAAACAGCACAGTATCTCCAAAATATATATAATAAAATATATTTTGATTACCTGAATGTTTATATTTATTAATATTTTGAATTAATATTAATAACTCCAGAATTTTCTGTTGAGTGCATCTAATCTATTGTAAAACTATATTAATTGATTAATCAATGAACCTTGTTTAAATTTTGGTTATATATATATATATATATATATATTGTATATATGTGGTTGTGTAGGTGACACGACAAAAAGCATACAGCCCTCACTGTAAATGGGGTTGGCATTAGGAAGGGCATCCAGCTGTAGAAACTAAGTCAGAAATGGTTGTTTGAGCAAAATATTGTCACCTGACCTAGCATTTCCCACAACAGAACAACCCATCTCACCTCTGCAAGCATGGAAAAATGGATGTTAAATGGTGATGATGATGATATATATATATATATATACATACACACTCAGACATGCACACACACACACATATATGTATATATATACACACACACACATGTATATATACACACACACATATGTATTGATATATAGATATGTAAAATCCTGACAAAAGCCGAAACAGCTTGATGCCACAGTCGGGATTTTACCTATCTCTCTACCCACTCTGCATCTCCCCGTGTATTGAGTAACCCCATGATTAGTGGTCTTCCCAGTCTCAGCGCCACAGACTCTCTCCCTCTCTCTCTCTCTCTCTCTCATGACACCCACACAACCACATTACAGTCTGGGCTGGATGCTTTTTGTTGTGACGCCTATATGACCACTTGTTTGTTCTATCTGTGTATGTCTTCATTTTGTCCTTAATTACTAGTTGTGATGTTGCTATTCCACTCATGTTTTCTGTTTAATTTTGGTTGGAGTTCATTTATATTTGTTGCCTCTGTGATTTGCCTGAGCATTGCATATTTTCTGTGAGTGGATATCATTTTTATCTCTCTGTTCTCTAATGTGTCCCTATATTCTATTTTGGCATGTTGGTAGAGTACTGATGAGTTTTTAATCATCCTGGAGTTCTCGCCAGTGTTCACTTATCCTTTCTTCTATGCTACGGGCTGTTTCACCTATGTATGTTATATTCTTATTCCTACACTGTCCCTGAGTACATCTCATGCTATATACTACGTTCCTAGTTTTGCAATTAATTTGTGGGCTCAGCTTGCAGGCTATGCAATTCCTATCACCACAGGGGGATCTTTGAAATGGGTATGTTTTACTAATTAGGGTTTTATGGGAATACCTGGTCTTTCAACTATCTTCATATTTAATTTGAGCTTGTCTAGGGCCCTTCTAAATCTATAAGCTAGTTCCCCTCTATGGGTTGTGTTGACAAACATTACACTCTAGTATTTATTGCTATCATACCATGAGTTTATTTTATTTGCCTTATTCCTAATCCTTTCTATTCTGTTCCAAAATGTGCTCCTGTATATGGGGCAAGTTCCATTTGCATCATTTTCTACAATCTTTGCCCATTTGGTTCTGGCTCCTTAATATACCCTGATTTTGTCTCTCTGATTGTAGCCAGAAAAATGCATGTGGTGGATGAAATGTTGTGTCTCTTTAATTCTTTGGGGTTGCACATGTGGGACACGTTTCTCATCACTCTCACTAAGTCCACAATCAGTATGTTGATTTTTTATGTGGTCCGAAACAGCTGAGTTTCGATGGATCAGGTATTTGGAGGTCATGACCTCCAAATACCTGATCCTGCCGAGGTTAACTTTGCCTTTCAACCTTACAGGGTCGATAAAATAAAGTACTAGTAATGCACTGGGGTAATTGCTGGCCTTGTGCCAAAAGTAGAAACAATTATTATTATGTATATATTTATATATATACTCAGTAGCCCACCAGGCAGTTTTCTACTATTTAATATACATGTATTTCTGTTTTATAATCGATCTCTCAATGTATACAAATGTATGGAAAAGAAAAACTTCATTTTTAATGTGCAATTGATATGAGCTTGCCCGAACCTATTTCATTTTGTATTTTAATTAATTCAATACAAATTAATGAATCCGCCTCTCAACTTAATTAAGCTCAGCTGAATTCTGAACCAGTTTCTGGGAACTAGGTAATATGCTAATGAAGGCAGGGCTGTCGCTGAAACTAAAGCTAGGAGAAGTGCCATGATTTATGGGAGCAAGACATGGATGATGAAGATGGAACGGTGGCAGAGAAGGCTGCATAAGAACAGTTCAGTGGATGTGTGAGAGAGAGAGTGTGTGTGTGTGACGGGGGAGGGAGAGAGAGTCAGAGAATGAGAGTGAGAGAGAGAGAGAAGTCCAGAGAAAGAGAGTGAGAGAGATGGGGGAGGGAGAGAGAGAGAGAGAATGATAGTGAGAGAGAGAGAAGTGCAGAGAAAGAGAGTGAGAGAGATGGGGGAGGGAGAGAGAGAATGAGAGTGAGAGAGAGAGAGATGGGGGAGGGAGAGAGAGAGTGAGAGATGGGGGAAATAAGATGAAATGGAGAAGTTTGTCATGTGACAGGCATCAGCAGAGAACATGGCCTTAGATTGATTCAATGTTGTTGTGAGCTGTAATGTGGTAGTGCTAGAGACATGATAAATACACCCAGCACACTCTGTAAAGTGGTAATGTTGGTGTCATGATAAAATACACCCAGTACACTCTGTAAAATGGTAGTGTTGGTGTCATGATGAAATACACCCAGTACACTCTGCAAAGTGGTAGTGTTGGTGTCATGATAAAATACACCCAGTACACTCTGTAAAGTGGTAATGTTGGTGTCATGATAAAATACACCCAGTACACTCTGTAAAGCGGTAGTGTTGTGTGGGGGGTGGGGTGATGGTGGTGGTGCTGCTGCTGGTGGTGCTGGTGTCTAAATATTGAAATCAGGTAAAATGAGAGATGAAAGGTTTAAAGTGAATAAAATAAACTTTATATTTACCTTAAATTGTAGTGAAAAGAATGGAGAAAATAGCACTGAAAAGGAGGATGTGTAGAAACATGTCCCTACGACTGGGGTGCCATTGCAGTGCCCCATTGCCGGCATTACTCTTTTCTGTCTGTAAAATAAAACATAAATAAATTCCACCCAATCATGTAACATATGCAAATGCGCAACCCCCATAGATGTTTTATTTGCATCATATGCAAATGAGCATAAGGATATGAATACAGGCAAAACAGTAGGTCCATCAGAGATTGTACCATAGATGCTTGAGTGGAGCGCTCTCTAACTACATACATAGTAAATCAGGGAATACAGAATGGTGTCATACCTCATGATGGCCATAGTAGCATCATTGTCAATTGCTACAAAGGCAAAGAAGATGCACTAGACAGGAAACCACAGAAGCATCAAGTTAATGGACCAGGTCATGAAAGTTACAGAAAAAATTATTGCACAATTAATTCAGGATAGAATTAACATAGACGAGATGATTTGGGATTTGTGCCTGGTAAAGGTATCACAAATGCCCTCCTCTTGTGAGACAGCTGCAGGAGAAGTACCGAGCTAAAAGTAAACCCTCTACATAGAATTTGTTGACCTGGAAAAAACTTTTGGCAAGGTTCCCTACACCATAATCTGCTTGGCTTTAAGGAAACTAGGGGTAGAGGAATAGCTTGTAAAGTTGGTACACGCTCAGAGTCAATAGTGAATACAGTGAGAAATTTAATGTGCTGGTGGGGGTCCACCAAGGCTCTGTCCTCAGCCCCCTGCTATTTATTATTGTCCTTCAGGCCATAACAGAGGAATTTAAAACTGGCTGCCCATAGCAATTCCCATCATCAAGTTTTCATAACTAAATCTATGACAAAATTAGAGAAGAAATTTCATGATACGACCATCTCTCCCAGAAGTGTGATGTCTGTACCCACCCCTACCATGCTTCCTCAACCAAGGATACTGAGCTCCCTAGTGTTGTAAAGTAGTAGTACTGGTGCCACAACAAAAGTACCCCCTCTGTAGTGGTAGTGCTGGTGCCACAACAAAGGTACCCACCCCCCTCTGTAATGGTAGTGCTGGTGGAAGAGCATCCAGCCATAGAAACCAAGTATATGAGCAGGACCTAGTCTCCTGACTGGTCTGGCCCCAGGACACAATAGGTGTCTAACCCACGCAAGCAGAGAAAATAGATGTTAAAAGGTTATATCATCATCATTGTCGTTTTAACATCCACTTTCTCTGCTAGCAAAGGTTGGATCAGTCTATATAGATCAAGTCCATACTGAAGCAGAGCCACTGATCTCCCAAGCAAACCCGGGATCTGTGCCTCGCTTATGTACAGTCTCACGTTCTATTGAGTGTTCAGGTGAGATTATCATGCCTTTCACACAACTGAAGGTCCTCCCAACCCTTCGTTTGGCAATATTTCTATGGGTTGAAGTCCTTCCAATCACCAACCACTTTACAGTGTATGGATAATATATATATAATTTGATGGCGGCAGCTTGAAAAAATCCATCTCCCCCATACTTATATTTAGAATAAGTCAGGGGTTAGAAATATGGATGATATCTGAGGTAGAGAGTATGAAGGTTGTCTTAGTTTTAATATAGACATTTACTTCATGATTGGTTTTGTTTTAATGAATCTATTATTTATGTTTGTAATCCAATGGTCTTATCCACAGAATGTCTTGTTTATTGTTGGCATTGTTTTCTGAGTGTAATATTTATATATAGAGGACATTCAATAATTACTTTACTGTTGTTCTAGATATATCTATGTCCAGATTTATTTGACTTGCTTATTTGCATATATATATATATATTATATATTATATATATATATATATATATATATATATAGTTATAGGAATAACTATATATATATATATTGTTCTCCACGCTCCACATATGACTTATTATCTTCGTTTTTTCGCTCATTGCCAGAGAACGTCTCTATGCACCACCTAAGAGAACATTAGTCTACGACCTCTTTTATACCATAAACGTGGTTTTGTCTTTGCGCGTAATTGTTTTTCACCGCTCCTATTAATGACGTATTATTCGTTTTTTCCCGTTCTTTGCCAGCGAACGTTACCACGAACCAAAGTATCGTCTTCCTGTCTTCCTCCGGTTGCAACGTTTTTTGAAATATCCAGTTCTGCGTTTACAGATTGACTTTGTTAGTTTCAGAAGATCCCGTTAAGGGTGAAAGCAGCGATTCTTTGCTTAAACTTTAATCTGTTATTTTAATAAATATATATATATATATATATAGTTATAGGAATAACCAATGAGTGCTTAGAAATACATTGTTTTATTAGCTAACAGTGTTTCATCCATATCCCATGGCAGGAATCAGAGCCTATAAACAAGAGTATATTAATAGTTGCATGCTCCACCAAGCTGTGTCACCAGAACAAGGTTAAAGAGCCAGCGCTATATGGAATGATGGAGCATGCAACTATTGATATACTCTTGTTTATAGGCTCTGATGATTCCTGCCATGGGGTATGGATGAAACACTGTTAGCTAATAAAACAATGTATTTCTAAGCACTCTTTGGTTATTCATATAACTATAACGGCTCTGTAGTATACTAGTTATACTACATTGAGCTAAAACCACACTGTCATACCAAGGGCAATATATCTGCATGTCTGGGCATATTGTTATATTTGTCAACGAAACTATATATATATATATATATATATATATATATATATATATATATATATATATATATATATATATATATGTGTGTGTGTGTGTGTGTGTGTGTGTGTGTGTGTGTGTGTGTGTGTGCTTTCAAGAAACCACTGGTAAATGAAATAATTAACTTATGTTGTTTATTACATAACTATATATATTATATATATATGTGTATATATATATATAATAGTAATAATAATATATTATATATTATATATATATATTATGTATATATATTATATAATATATATATATAATATATTATATAATATACATATATATATATTATATAATATACTAGCAGAGGTACCCGGCATTGCCCGGTATAACTCTCAATGGAGTAATCGTTCAAATGAACCGAAAGACTTCCGTTAAACACGACTATAAAAGTAACAATTTATAGGTGTTGACCTTAAAGAGGGCCTTTGAACGTTCACTTTGAAATATCTCTGCGGCAGTGCTGGTCCCTTGCTTGTTCCGCGTATAGACAGTGTCTTCAACATCATCTTTAAGCAATGGGTAACCAATGTGTCCGGTGAAGTTAAAATCGAACGTAAACTTCAAAAGTTATAAGGTACTAATACAATGTTAATGTGAGTTCCAATAGATAAATCGAAGGGGCTCCCCCCCCCCCCTCCTCAGGGTTCCCCTTGAGAAGTTCAAGTAAAAGTTCATGTGTTCACCTTCCTTTATAAGCCATGGGTAACCAATACGTCTCGCTTCGTGAAAACCAAACACCAACTCAAGCAGTTATGACGTTTTGTTGCAATGATGATATCAAGTTCAACATTCATCAAGTCGGTTTACTACCCCCCAAGGGGTCCCCTACCTGAATTTCTGCGCAAGTGCATGCCTGCAAATTTATTTGTAGACCATAAGCAAACAAAAGATTAATTTGGGTGAAGACGGGAGGCAAACTGCAGGAATTGTGGGGCCTTTATGCAGTAGTACTGCTGACTCCAAGCAAGAGGCTTAAGGGGATTATCTGCCCCTGGGGGGCCCCACAATCGATGTACGGAAAAATAAAATAATCTACTACGCGTAATAGGGCGTCAGAAACCTATGTATGACATTTGATGCAAACCGGTTGTAAAATGTAGAAATGCATGCGATTACACAGACAGACATCTGTTTTATATATATAGATATAATAATTGTTTCTACTTTTGGCACAAGGCCACCAATTAACCAATGTATTACTGGTACTTTATTTTATCGACCCCATAAGGATGAAAGGCAAAGTTAACCTCGGCGGGATATACTAGCAGAGGTATCCGGCGTTGCTCGGGTATTAAATAGCAGTTGTGTATACCATTTATGTCAATACTTCAGTGCTGCTTCGAAAACTATATTTTTACAAAATCATCGGCTTTTTCCAAAAGGGGATTCCTGCCCCCAGGGGTCCCCTACTCAATATGTGCCAATTCTGGGAGTTCACATTCATCTGTAGGACAAATGTAGCCCATGTGTCAAGTTTTGTGAAAATCGGTTGCGAACTCCAGAAGTTATGACATTTTGTTGCCTTGCACTGCAGTTCTCCAAGGAAGTGGTTAAGGGGGTTATCTGCCGGGAGGCCCTATAATCAATATCTGGAAAAATGAAAGTGCCCATGACCATCCGGAGTACATAAGTAACCTATGTCTTAAGTTTGGTGAAAATACTGTAGAAATGCATAAGGTTTATATATATGCGCGTGTGTTTGTGGGTGTGTGCGTATGTATGTGTATGTCCGTCGGGGCATACGTATGTACTGGCCTAAATCTTCACTATTTACTTTTACTATTTTAATAACCTCTGTTATTTTCGTTTTCAATTTTATTTACATCGTTCTTAAACTCTGGGGCTTGAAATCATTCTATTATATTAAATAGAATATTAGTCTAACGACTCCATTTATACCATAAACTTGATCTTGTTTTCGCATGAAATTGTTCTTCTCGGTCCACATAACGACGTATTATCCTCGCTTTTTCCGTTCATTGCCAGGGAACGTCTTCACGAACCAAAATATCGTCTTCCTGTTTTCCTTCGGTTGCAACGTTTCTCGAAATATTTACTTCTGCGTTCACAGATTAAATTCTTTAGTTTCAGAAGATCCCGTTAATGTTGAAAGTATCGATTCTTTAATCTTTTCTTATAACACACACACATACACACACACACACACACACACACATATATATATATATATATATATATATATATATATATATATATATATATATATATATATATATATATATAAAGAGAGAGAGAGAGAGAGAGAAAGATCCTTTGTACGGCTTTTGGAGGAAGGAGTGACCAGCAGTACGTTGTTCGGTATTATTACGAAAAGGTGTAGCAGAGAATCCCGCGTGAACTAACAGCTCGGTAGGTAACTGCTTATCTCGAAGATTCATTTGCCATCGTTCTTGTCAACGCTCCGTTTACTTGGTATATGTTAGATGAATGGCGCACAAAGGGTTAATGTTTATTGGCAAGAAGTTTTTTTAATAATAAAAGACGAGTTAAAGCGACCTACAATGTATCTGTGTGTATATATATATATATATATATATATATATATATATATATTGTTATACTTGGGGAGGGTCATATTGTTGTGATAATATTGCCAGAATTAATAACAGAACACACTCACTGTTTGGTTGGTTTTCGCTTCTGTATCATTTATATCAGTTAATTTAATTTATTCGGTCCTCAGTATTTACCATTGACTGACCAACGATCAAAAATACAGATATAATATAGACATAAACACATATATATAGTCTAACAAAGTTATTTCGTTGCACATCTGCAACCTCGTCAGTGATGCTATTATGTTTCCCCCTGTTGTATTGCATGTCTACGCCATTTTTATTTAATCTGTTTATTTATTTATTTTATATATATATATATATATAGTAATAATAATAAATTTGAAGACTAAAATCCAAAGAGGGCTCCATAAGGATAAATATATATCAAATATATAAGAACCGTAGAGCAAATATTTATTAAAATAACAGATTAAAGTTTAAGCAAAGAATCGCTGCTTTCACCCTTAACGGGATCTTCTGAAACTAAAAAAGTCAATCTGTGAACGCAGAAGTAAATATTTCAAAAACATAATGTGAGAACAATTGCACGCAAAGTCAAAACCACGTAAATGGTATAACTGAAGTCGTAGACTAAAATTCTAACTAGGAAACCGAATGATTCTCGGCTTCGGAGTTAAGAATAAAGTAAATAAAATACAGAGGTAATTGAAATTAAATAAATACATACACGCATCCATATACGTACATACACAAGCATACGCGAAAACACTCGCCATAGGTATACAAATACAAGCACGTACACAAAAAAAACATGCACGCATATACAGAACCCACGCAACGCCTGTACCCGCACTCATACGAACGTATACACCAAATACACATAAAAATATATATTAAAAAATATATATATGTGTGTGTGCGTGTATACATATAATTAAATAAACGTATATAAATAAATAAATACGTATATAACGCGCGCACACACATACCTATATGTAAATACACATATGTACGTAGACGTACGTCGACCAAAACACAAAGTACACATATACACACACCCTACATACGTACGAACCCGCATACTCACACAGATGCAAAATTCGCGTATACACATAACCAAATGCACATGTACCAGAATATATAATATATACGCCATAACAAATATTTATATACGTTTATTTAATTATATGTATACACGCACACACACACAACTCTGATTTATCTAAATTATGGAGCACTCTGCCGCTCATATCGAATTTTGTTTATCGTGAACTCGTGCGCCGATTTTTCGATACTCGATTATTCTACTACTATATTTAGTTCTAGACCTAGCTATTGACCAGTTAATTTTATTGTTCATTTTTTGTCGATTCTATTAAATGATGAATAGCTCCTGTTTATTTTAACATGTCTATTGAGCACTCTTATTCGATATGTGTATTTCCACATTTTCCCGAATATTTTTCGCGTATGTAGAGGTTATCTCCCTTGCCGAATTCCATGTGCGTATTTAGCTTGGGTTATGCCATTTCATTCGTTTGGACAAAGCTCGTTGAAGAAGTAAATTTTCCTGTCCACTGATATCTAGAAGTCTTATATATTTTTATGTGAGCTGATAGAGAACAGTTTAAGGATTTACAGAAACCCAAGAAGCTAGATTTAACATCTTCCTAGCGGGTCCGGGTATGCTTTTTACATTCATTTAATTTATTGATTTATTGAGATTTTTTATCTGAGTGTCCCGAATCTTCCGGATCGCAAATTTTCGATCGTACGGTTGATTATAGACTTGTTCTGTGTGTGACGGTAATTTAACGATAGTTATAGCTCTGATTTATCTAAATTATGGAGCACTCTGCCGCTCATATCGAATTTTGTTTATCGTGAACTCGTGCGCCGATTTTTCGATACTCGATTATTCTACTATATATATATATATTAGAAAGTGAGGGTTTTTTTACAAATTGAAAAATAACATATATATATTTTTATATATATTTTTATGTGTATTTGGCGTATACGTTCGTATGTGTGCGGGTACAGGCGATGCGTGGGTTCTGTATGTGCGTGCGGGTTTTTTTTTGTGTGCGTGCTTGTATTTGTATAACAATGGCGAGTGTTTTCGCGTATACTTGTGTATGTACGTATATGGATGCGTGTATGTATTTATTTAATTTCAATTACCTCTGTTTTTTATTTACTTTATTCTTAACTCTGAAGCCGAGAATCATTCGGTTTCCTAGTTAGAATTTTAGTCTACGACTTCAGTTATACAATTTACGTGGTTTTGTCTTTGCGTGCAATTGTCCTCACCATTCCAAATAATGACGTATTATCTCCGTTTTTGTCCGTTCTTTGCCAGGGAACGTTTCCACGAACCAAAGTATCGTCTTCCTGTCTTCCTCCGGTTGCAACGTTTTTTGAAATAATTACTTCTGCGTTCACAGATTGACTTTTTTAGTTTCAGAAGATCCCGTTAAGGGTGAAAGCAGCGATTCTTTGTTTAAACATTAATCTGTTATTTTAATAAATATATATATATATATATATAGCGTAGGACAGAAGAAAGGAGAGGCACAAAACAAAGAAAAGAATACCCAGTCACTGAAGAGGTCACAGAATGTGTGACGAAAGAACTTTGACAATATATGAACAACCGTCCGGTTATGGAACCAACCAACCAACCGGAGTGTGTTTCTTATTGGCAACATGACTCTCCCAAAGCATAACAATATCGGTTTCAACACACGTTTTCAGATAAAGAATCTTGCTAAACGAATTCAGAAACGAAATATATATATATATATATATATATATTATTATTATGTAATAAACAACATAAGGCAATTATTCCATTTACCAGTGGTTTCTTAAAAGCAAAAGGTTTTGCTTTCAATCCTCAGAATGAAAAATCCTGGTTTGTTTATTGAATATGGATTCTAAAAACAAAAATGCAATCTATATGAAAGTGAGGCTGGAAAAGGGAGAAGGAAAGGAAAAATAAAATAAAATAAAACTACACATGCAAACACACACAAAAAAACACAAAAGCATACTTACACACACACACATATATACACACATAATTTGCACGCATACACATATACACATACACACATATATAATATATATATATATATATATATATATATACATACATATATATACATATGTATATATATATACATATATATATAAAGAGCGTACACCTACACACACATACACGTATATACACACATATACACATACATATATTCATACATACACACACACACACACACACACATATACACACACACACACACATACACACACACATATATATACACATGTACATATCCATACATATATACATATATATATATATATATATATATCCATACATATATACATATATATATATACATAGATATACATACATACATATACACACATATACACATATACATACACACACACACACACATGTGTGTGTACAAGCCTACACATACACACACACATATATATACACACACATATATACATACATTCACACAAACATACAACGTACATACATACACATACATGAATGCACTCCACTACATATTAACACACGCAAATAAATATAAGAAAAAAATATATAAATAATATTAACAAATATTTGACAGCGATACATGCCCCAGCTAACAGGACAGACACGCGTGGTAAGTAATACACACATAAGCATATATACATACGTTCGAAATAGTAAACACATACACACACTCTCACACATAAATATACATATACAAATACATAAACACGTACATACACATACATACGCAAACACGTACACGTATACAATATAAACACACACATATGTATATGTAATTATATACACACACACACACCCACACACAAACCCACACATGCATAAAAATAAATAAAAACACACGCAACATATACATACATACACATACATATACACATATACATTTATACACATACATATATATATATATACACATACATATATATAAATATATATATATATATATACACACATACACGTACACATACACACATGCATACACATACACACACACATATACATGTGTGTATGTGTAAAGCTCAGTATTAGATAAGACAAATGAACCTTACATAAACGTATATATAGTAGTAAAGTAATAAAGCCATACAAGGCAATTAATCCATTCACCAGAGGTTTCTTAAAAGCAAAAAAAGTTTCCTTCAATCTACAGAATGAAAAAAAGCCCTGGTTAATCCACATATACATACATATACACACACAAATATACAAATATATACACACATACAGACACGCACACACACATATATATATATATATATATATATACATATATATATATATATATATATATATACAGACACATATACATACACATATATACACACACATACATACATACATACACATATATATACATACACAAACATATACGTACACATATACATATATACACACAAAAATACATACACATACACATAGGTATGTGAAGGGCAAAACAAAAAGAATATATGGGGGGGGGCTAAGAGGAGGTAAAAATATAAGGGGAGGTAAGGGAGAAAAATTTTTTTTAAATACAAGAGTACAGAAGGTAGAAGCAGCAAAATAAAAGCCGTAGCAAAAGTAAAGAGCAGAGAAGGAGTTCAAGGCGGTTGATTTATCGTAGGAGTGTCAATCCAGTTACAGATCAGATGCGATTTCAGATGAGGACAGCATCTGAAGATCTCAGTCTTAGAGTTAAGGCAAGCGGAAGTGTCTCTCAAGTTTAGCAAAATCCTATACTTTTCTGTGGTACACAAAGAACAATTCTTTGTGCCCCTTTGGTACTCCCTCGAATGGTCTAATATAGACCAATCAATAGAGTACGGGATATTACTATCCTTGAGATCCCATACCTTACTTGCGAGGGCCGTTGATGTTCGTTTATCTGAGTGTTTAAAAGAAGCGACATGTGAGTAAAATCTGGTTTTAAACCTGTCCTGGGTCATACCGACATATCGCTCGCTTCTGGCTGGCTGGTTGTTGATAACTGGCGTTATTTTAGCCTCATAAACGACAGATTTTGTGTTACATTTACCCTGCAATGGGCATTCATCCGGCTTCCTGCAACTGCATCCTGGATTTATCCTCGTACGGTTTGAACTGGTGATTTTGGATTTCATGGATGGACAACAAGAGTAGCTGATCTTAACTACATTCCTATTAAAAATCTTATAATATCTATGAATAGGAGGAAAATGTTTGTCTAATAGTTCAAGGAATTTCCTTCCTACATTAGTTTTGACATTTAGAGAGAAGGGGGGTGTGAACCAAATAATCTTCCTTTTCCTGTTATTATGGTTAGTTTTAGGGGGGGGGGGAGTAGGTAAATAAGAAATATTTTCTGTAAAACCGCTGTTCTTAAGGGCTTTATTATAATAAGGGGCGGCTTTATTAAAAATGTCTATAGACGAAGATAAAGTAGAAATCCTACGGCTAATGTTAGGAATAAGATTATTAAAAACTATAGGGGGATGGCAAGACTCTTTGTGTATATACCTAAGATTTTCATTAGGTTTATGATAGGGTTTAAAAGAGGCAGTAAGTAGATCAAGATTAATATCAAGAAAGTTAGCATTAGTAAGGTTCGTATCTATAGTAATTTTAAGGTTAAGGTTAGCAAAGGTACTAATTAAATCTTTACGGAATTTATCAAGATTATGGCCATTGGTGGTATGAGAAACTGCTAATCCGTCATCACGGTATAAACCGATATTATGGGACGGAAATTTCTCTTTGAGTGTGTGGAGAAGGAATAATCCTACTAAGTCGCACACATCCGCACTGTCATAAGAACCCATTGCAACATCGAAAGAGTTTTCAGGGTTTGACTTTTTAACCCAAATATTATCATTAGTAAAAAGTAAAGTTTTTCTGGCATGAAAGATAATGTCCTCTTCTAATTTGGAGATATTAATGAAGGGTCTTGCAAAATCTAAGGCTTTAGTTAATAAGGAAACGGTAATAGAAGGGTAAAAATCGACAATATCAAATTGCGTAAATCTACACTTATTTTTACCTTGTATATTATTGAACCAAGAAATAACAGAGGAAGTATTTAGCCACTGTGAAAGGGCAGTGTTAGTTCTAATTTGGAGAATTATTTTTCTTAAGATTTTCTTACTAGCAAGGCCAACCTCGGATTTAGCCGGGTTAATCAGTCTACAACTAGGTCGATTAGTAAAGTCCAATTTATGGTCTTTAAGGGTAATATATGCTTTACGCTTAGCTAAGCTTTCAATCCGGTTATCTATTTGTAAAGAACTAGCTAGTTCTTTAGCTTCTTTATTGATAGTATTGTAGCTATTATTATTAGTTAATTGATATTTATTGGTAATACTATTAGTTAAAAGTTGGTTATACAAATTACTATTAACTTCAAAGAGGTTTTTGGTTTTATCAGAAAGAACGAAAGTGTTTGTAGAATTTCTAAAATTAGAGATATCGTGAGAAAGTTTAGTTTGAAAATTATTATTGTACTTACGAAATTTGATATCACTAATTAGATTAACGAGGTCTAATTTGAAGTTGGCCATGTCTTTAATTCTAGGTGGATATTTACGGGATTTAATGTCAAAATTATCTTTAGTATCAGCACTGAATAGCCATCGTAAACCATTGCCTTCCATCTCATTCTTTTAACGACTTGCTCGATTTTATCAATGAGGATTTTGGTGTATGTTGTGTTGGAAGGAGTGGGTATGTTTTTGATAGAATAATCCAAATCATAAAGGTCCATGGTGTATGTTGGTTAAATTCCTGAAAACTGTAGAGTGCTCAACTAATCGGGCTGGAAAGTGCCAATCGTATATGTAATATCGAATATGCTGCAATCAATCCCGGTTGGAGCTGTATAAATGAAGTAATTCCATCGGAAAAGTCCAGGAAAAAAGAGTGCTCTATGTAAGCAACAGAGCTTAATTATTATTATTATGTAATAAACAACATAAGGCAATTATTCCATTTACCAGTGGTTTCTTAAAAGCAAAAGGTTTTGCTTTCAATCCTCAGAATGAAAAATCCTGGTTTGTTTATTGAATATGGATTCTAAAAACAAAAATGCAATCTATATGAAAGTGAGGCTGGAAAAGGGAGAAGGAAAGGAAAAATAAAATAAAATAAAACTACACATGCAAACACACACAAAAAAACACAAAAGCATACTTACACACACACACATATATACACATATAATTTGCACGCATACACATATACACATACACACATATATAATATATATATATATATATATATATACATACATATATATACATATGTATATATATATACATATATATATAAAGAGCGTACACCTACACACACATACACATATATACACACATATACACATACATATATTCATACATACACACACACACACACACACACACACACATATACACACACACACACACATACACACACACATATATATACACATGTACATATCCATACATATATACATATATATATATATATATATCCATACATATATACATATATATATATACATACATACATATACACACATATACACATATACATACACACACACACACATGTGTGTGTACAAGCCTACACATACACACACACATATATATACACACACATATACATACATTCACACAAACATACAACGTACATACATACACATACATGAATGCACTCCACTACATATTAACACACGCAAATAAATATAAGAAAAAAATATATAAATAATATTAACAAATATTTGACAGCGATACATGCCCCAGCTTACAGGACAGACACGCGTGGTATATATATATATATATATATATATATATATATATACACAGATACATATATATATATATATATATATATATATATATATATATATATATATATATATATGTGTGTGTGTGTGTGTGTGTGTGTGTGTGTGTGTGTGTGTGTATGCATATATATATATATGTGTGTGTGTATGTATGTATGTATATATATATATAAATATATGTGTGTGTGTGTGTATATATATACATATATTTTTATGTGTATATGTGTATATCTATATATGTGTTTGTATATGTGTATATCTATATATGTGTTTGTATATGTATATATATATATATATATGTATATGTGTATATATGTGTGTGTATATGTATATATGTATATATATATATATATGTGTATATATAAGTATATATGTATATATATATGTGCGCGTGTCTGTGTGTGTGAATGTAGCGAAGATAATACGTCAGCAATGACGTTATGCAGACAGCCAGACATACAGACAAATATTATAAGAGCGCGATCGGCGCCTAACACCTCTTTAACAACAGAAAATTGAAAAAAAAGCGGCAGTTAATAACTTTAGACCGCAAGGAATATATAAGTGAAAGTTTGAAGTCAATCGGAGTAGAAATGTGGATTTGTATGGACTTTGCAAAAATGAGGACACACAGACAACATCAATTTTATATATATAGACTAGCAGTGGTACCCGGCGTTGCACGGGATAAGGTATTTTGGAACACGGGCCCCCAACAGATCTAATCATAGAAAAACTGCATGCCTGGACAATATGTGAAGAAAATAAACCGAATACTCTGATGGCTGGATAATCTAAGATTTTCCTCGATGAAGCAGGAAAAATACAGGTTTTCACTTAATGCGGGCCCGAGGATAAAAAAAATGAATTTTTTTATGTGCATAATATGCCTTGAAATTTCGGGAAAATCGGCTAGACGTAACGCCACCAAAACGCCCTAAAAAGCTGAAAAAAATGAAGCTTCTCACCCAATGCGGGCTCTAGGCCATAAAAAAGTTGGATTTTCTTTGCTCACGGTATGAAGAAGAGACTGACTAATACATAATTACGATTTCAAGGAAATCGGTCTGACGTAACGCCTCAAAAAACCAATAAAAACCTGAAAAAACACAGTTTTTCATTTAATGCGGGCATAGAGGATAAAAAGTTGAATTTTTTTATGTGCATAACACTCCCTGAAACTTAAGTAATACACATGTAAAGTTTGAAAAAAATCGGTTGAGTACTTCTCGGGTTTCACACACATACACACACATACACATACACACACACACACATACATACATAAATACATACATACATACATCCTTCCTCAGTTTTATATATATACATATATAGATTAAAATAACAGATTAAAGTTTAAGCAAAGAATCGTTGTTTTCCCCCTTAACGGGATCTTCTGAAACTAAAAACATCAATCTGCGAACGCAGAAGTAAATATTTCGAAAAACGTTGCAACCGAAGGAAGACAGGAAGACGATATTTTTATAGGAAGACGTTCCCTGGCAATGAACGGATAATAGCGAACATAATACGTCGTCAATGTTCGTCAGAACGTCGTAATGCAGACAGCAGGCATACAGACAGATATTATAAGAGCGCGACGGAGATGGATAACCGGCGCCTAACACCCCTTTAACAACAGAAAATTGAAAAATAAAAGCTGCAATTAATATCTTTACACCGCAAGGAATATATATATGCAAGTTTGAAGTCAATCGGAGTAGAAATGTGGATTTGTATAGACTTTGCAAAAATGAGGACACACAGACAACATCACATTATATAATATATAGATATATTTTATATATATATGTTATCTATATATATAAAACTGAGGTTGTCTGTCTGTCTTTCGATTTTTGGCACACATCTCCTCTTAGAATCTCTCACGGAATTGCACCGAAATTGCTATACTTGTACATTGAGCCCTAGCAAAGACATCGGAAAAAAAATATTTCAAATTGACCCGCCCTATCTGACGAAATCGAATATAATGTATCGATTTTTGAGCGTAAGTGATGAGTTATTTCCCTTTGTTCTGTTTACATTGAGCGTCTTACGTAAAAAATTACGCTGGCTTTCTCAGCGTTTAAAATGACATTAACACAATACACGAACAGTTGTCGAGCCAGCAAAATATTGACCTGCAAAATTCATCAGTTCGAACACTAAGCTTCCGTTTTGCTTCATTTCCATTTAAAAGCCTTTTAAAACAATATTTTTACTTGAAAACAAGTCTATTTAAAGACTACGTAAAACAATCAAATATTTCGTAAAAAAAAGCAAAAATTATATAAGTTTATTTAAAATATATGTATCTGTAAATTTCGTTAGGCGTGCAGACAGACAGTCGTGCAGACAGACAGTCGTGCAGAGAGGTGATATAGGCGTGCAGACAGACAGTCGTGCAGATAGGTGATATAGGCGTGCAGACAGATAGTCGTGCAGAGAGGTGATATACGCGTGCAGACAGATAGTCCTGCAGAGAGGTGATATAGGCGTGCAGACAGACAGTCGTGCAGAGAGGTGATACAGGCGTGCAGACAGACAGTCGTGCAGAGAGGTGATATAGGCGTGCAGACAGACATAACTGATAATTTGGTTACGCTAATGTTTTTCTCTGCGTTGCAGTGTTTACATTTTCGATCTTTGTTAATAAATAACCAGTGCAGTTTTTATCCCCAGCATCCTCTTTTGTTATAACATTCGGGTTATCGTTATGTTTTCTTAACTTCATAAGGCATATTGTTGGTTGAGAGAATATTAATCAAAAACACCACATGCAAGTCTGCACAGTAGACACTACAGTTTTTAAGCCAAAAAAGAAACTTAACATTGTAACTTTAACACAGCTACTGAGCGACCCCGAGCAACGCCGGGTTTTACTGCTAGTATAATATATATATTATAATATGTATATATCTATTATGTATATATCTATTATATAATATATATATATATTATATTATAATATATATATACTATATATATTATATAATATACATATATATATATTAATAATAATAGTAATAATAATAAATTTGAAGACTAAAATCCAAAGAGGGCTCGATAAGGATAAATATATATCAAATATATAAGAACCGTAGAGCAAATATTTATTAAAATAACAGATTAAAGTTTAAGCTTAAACTTTAATCTGTTATTTTAATAAATATATATATATATATTATATGTGGAAAGTTATATTTAAATTGTTGGGTTACAACTGCCAAATCAACTTTTCAAATACAAGTCGATGTTGAACGGTATGTCAAATCTATTTATTTATAAAACTGTCTATATTGTATTTTGTCTGAAGAAGGCATAACATATTGTTAATATGATATCCCTGAAATATATATAATGAAATAAATATGGTTTTATAAATATAGTTTCCATTGATTTAATATCGTATATATATATTATATATATTATATAAAATACATATATATATATCATATAATATATATGTATATTATATAATATATATTATCTATATTACTAAAACAAAGAATGTCTGTTTGTCTCTGTCTGTACAATCACTAAAACTCCTTGTTTATATTTTAATATATATATACATAATTATATATTCGTGAACAGATATTTTTGCATACACAATAACAAAATATAAACAAACGTATTTATTTCACGAGGCTCGATAAGGATAAATATATATCAAATATATAGTTTAAACCTAGAGCTAGTATAATATATATTATATATATATTATAATATATATATATATATATATATATATATATTATAATATATATATTATATAATATATATTATATGATATATATATGTATATTATATAATATATAATATGTAATTATATTATTATTATAATTATATATAATTGTTTCTACTTTAGGCACAAGGCCAGCAAATACCCAGTACATTACTGGTATGATATATATTATATTATTAAAACAATTGCCGGCCTTGTGCCAAAAGTAGAAACAATTATATTATTAAAACAAAAAATAATTGTTTCTACTTTTGGCACAAGGGCAGCAATTATCGCAGTGCATTACTGGTACTTTATTTTATCGACCCCGTAAGGATGAAAGACAAAGTTAACCTCGGTGGAATTTGAATTCAGACCGTAAAGGGGTGTAACTCTATGCTGCAAAGCATAGCATCCAATAATGAAAGTTAAAACATTATGTTGGCGTGACAAGACTTTCGACCACCCTGTATATCAAATTCTTTGTCTCTCTGTCTGTATGTCTGTTTCCTTATGCATTCTCAAACGGTTCGACTAAATCGAATCAAATTTTACAATGAGACCCCAGGATTAACAATATGTAATTTTTATTTTCATTTGGATTAAAATAATAACATTTTATCTAAAATAATCTTTCTATAAGTAAACAACATTTTATACCAGCGCCATGATGATGACGTCATATTTTGTATATGAGTGTGTATGTGTCTGTGAGCGTGTGTGTGTTTGCGCGTTCGTTACGTACGTTAGGCCTTAGTAAGTTGCATATCCATTATCTTCATACACAGAGAATTTAACACACACATCTACACATACATATGTATATGTGCTGACTGACAAGTTTATAATGTTTACCCTGAGGGGGTAAACATGTCTTAGTATATGTATGTGAGTCTATGTGAGAGTGTATGTGTGTGTAAGTGCATGTGAGAGTGTATGTGAGAATGCATGTGATAATTTTTATTTTCATTTTGATTAAAACAATATAACACTTTATCTAAAACTACTATAGACAACTAAGTAAACAACACAACGACTTCAACGTCACATTTTTTATATGAATATGTATGTGTCTGTAAGTGTGTGTGTTTGCGCGTTCATTAGGTATGTTATTAAACACACACACACACACACGCACACATCTAAACATACATATACATATGTGCAAAAGCATGCTGCAGCATGTCAGATGAAGTTTCAAGAGAGAAGGAAGATGAGGCTTTCCCAAGATAAATAAAGGCACACTACAGCACTTAATACTGAATCATGAAAACAACATTTAACACACCAGATTAGACATAGGTCCAATAGAAAAGCTCTCAGAAACAGACCATCAACAAATTCGTTGTTCACAACTCCTGGAGCTGCTTTAAGATATGATCCATCCCATTCTTATAAAAATGATAATTCTGTTCAAGTTGGTGTTCTAAACTCAAATTGTCATTTCTGCAAAGCTTTAAAATTTCCAAGTGAAACAAAGGGCATGTGCTGCTCAGGCAGTAAAGTAAGATTGCCAGAACTATCAGCTCCTCCTCAACATCTTATAGATATTCTGGAAGGCACTTCCATCCAGTCAAAGCATTTTCTGAACAATATTAAACAATACAACTCTGCATTTCAAATGACATCATTTGGTGCATCTAAGGAGATAGTTAAACATGGATTTATGCCAACATTCAAAGTTCAAGGGAAAATCTATCACCTCATTGGTTCCCTGTTGCCCACAAATGAACAAAAAAAGTTCCTCCAAATTTACTTTATGAGTGACGTAGAACAACAAACATGAAGGAGGTGTCAAAACTTCAGAAATTTGGATATAAGCATTGTTCAGCAATTGCAAAATATGTTGCATGAAAACAATGCTCTGGTTCAAGCCTTTAAAACAGTTATTGAACAACAACCTCAAGGGATTATCAAGTTGTTATCCGCGTTGACAAACGACATCATGGTGAACATGTACGTCAATGACCCCACATCTAATGAAGTAGCCATCCTTATGGTAGGTGATCCCCATGTAAATTGTGATATTCTCATTCATGCTTGAGATAACAACTTTAAATGTGTTTCAGAGACTCGTCCCTCTTATGATGCTCTCCAGTATCCTCTTATTTTGTGGAATTGACAAGATGGCTATCATTTCAATATTCCACAGATTGAACCTGCAACAGGTGAGCCAATTACAAACAAAAAGGTGTCATCAAGTGACTTCTATTCTTACTGATGTTAGGACCAGAACACTTAAATCAATTACACATGTATCGTGATCTATTTCATCAATACCTGGCTGATATGTATGTTAAAGTTGAGAGGGAGCGTCTCCTCTACATTCGTAACAATAAAAAAAGTTAAGGACTGAAAATTATGTTCATCTCCAAGATGCTCTGAGGACAGATGGTGATATTCAAAACACGGGGCAACTCATAATCCTCCCATCATCATTCACAGGTGGTCCTCGATATATGCTCGAACAAACACAAGATGCTATGACGTATGGAAAACCAGATCTTTCTATCAATTTTACCTGCAATCCAAAATGGGAGGAAATAAAATCTAACCTTCTTCCTGGTCAAGAACCCCATCATCGACATAATATTATTGCAAGTGTTTCGTCAGAAAATGGTTTGTTTGATCCCCAACACAAACATTGCCATTTTTGGACCAACTATTTGTCATATGTACACCATTGAATGGTACAGGAAAGACATTCCTAATGAATTTACTTCTTGCTACAGTCCATCAGCAGAATCAAATTTCCTTAGCTGTTGCATCCTCTGGTATTGCAGCAACCTTCCTCAATGGGGGAAGAACTGCTGATTCCATGTTCAAATTCCCTCTACCTTGTAATGAAAGAATCTCAATATGCAACATTTCCAAAGGCTCAGCATTGGCAACAGCTCTCCAAAGAACTTGCTTCATTGTTTGGAATGAGTGCACTATGTCACATAGTGGAGCTCTAGATGTACTTGACCATACCCTCCAAGACATAAAAAACAATAGCATGCTCATGGGAGGAGTATCAGTTCTTTTTGCAGGAGATTTCTGTCAAATGTTGCCAGTTATCTCCAAAGGAACAAAAGCTGATGACGTTAATGTAACTGTAAAATATACGCGGCAGTCAACAGGTTAATAGGGTAATGATAAAAGGGTGTATAAACCATTTTTTCTATTGAGTGGATTTATATGCCTCATTATTAGTATACTATTTTATTTACTCAAAGCGTTACAGCAATGCCTTCTATTTCAATTATATATGTGTGTGTATCTCTATATGTATAACATTCTTTGTCTCTGTCTGTTTGTCTGTTTCCTATGCATTCTCAAACTAAATCAAATCAGATTTTACAAGATAATAGTATTAGACCCCAGGAGTGTCAACATGTAATTTTTATTTTCATTTTTATTAAAATAATATAACATTTTATCTAAAATAATCTTTCTATAGTGGTCAACTATAATAAAGGACATTGTATACCACCACCACCACGACAATGACGTCACATTTTGTATATGAGTGTGTATGTCTGTGAGTGTGTGTGCGTTTGTGCGTTTGTTACGTACTTTAGGCCTCAGAGAATGAAACACACATACGCATCTACACAATCATATACATATGTGTTGACTGATAAGTATATGTGTGTGAGTGTATGTGAGAGTGTAGACGTCACATTTTGATATGAATGAGTATGTGTCTGCGAGTGTGTGTGTGTGTGTGCGCGTTCGTTAGGTACGTTAGGCCTAAGTTGCACAGAGAGTTAATCACACACACACATCTACACACACATACACATATGTGCTGACTGACAAGTATATGTATGTGAGTATATGTGAGTGTATATGTGTGTGTGAGTATACATACACTTCTGTGATGACTGAGATAACGAACACACACACACACCTAAAAAGAGAAAGGGAAAGACAGAGGGAGAAAGAGAGAGAGAGAGAGAGAGAGAGAGAGAGAGAGAGAGAGAGAGAGAGAGAAAGAGAGAGGGAGACAGAGAGAGAAAGAGGCCATTATACAGAGAAAGATACGATCACAAATGACTCTCCAAAGCAGAATAAACTGGCTAAGAGCTGTTTTCATATGATCCATCGAAGAATTATAGAAATGATCCTAAAGTTGCGATTGGTAGCATGGATATTACACTTAGCATGTGTTGCTTAGGAAGAAAGGTCAGACATCCACTCATAGAGAACCCTCCAGCTTTTATCTCTATACTACTTACAGTCCATACTAACGAAGCTAAACACTTCAGAAGCAATGTTATGTGGTATATTGCTGTGTTTCAGATGGGGTCCTTTGGAGCTGAAAAAGATCATACTGATTATGGTTGTTTCACAACATTTAAAATCCAAAGCCAATGCTACCATTTAACCGGCAGTTTACTGCCCCAGCCTAATAAGGAAGTTTTATTATTGTTTTTTTTTTTATCTCTCTCTCACACACACACATTATGGTCTCACTTCATACTGTAAACTAGACAACACATCCAATACAGTTGTTTTCTCTTTTATCCGTCTTCCCTTAACTGTTCTCCTGGGCAAAGCTGGGTACCTCAGCTAGTATATATATAATCAAACATACAGATGGAAAAATTATCTTTTAAATCATTTTTAATTCTTTACACATGTTTCAAGAGAGTTGTACATCAAATTATTCGAATAATCTTAGGTGAAAATTCGTATAATCAAGATCTGTACATACAAAATTATATATATGTATTTGTACTTCACCATATTCAGAGCTAATTCTGAAAATATGTGACAATTATAAACTATCATATATAATTCTCTACATACATTTGAGCTTTGAGTACATAGTTTTACTTTTGCTAGAGTAAGTAAAATCAAAGTCAGTGTTGCAGCATATGTACAAATTTGATTGGCATATTACAATTGTTTCAATATCGATCAGCTCAGGACTGATGACGAGACCTGACTCTTCCTTGATATCTCCTCATGACTCTACCCTGAGATGATCAATATCAAAACAATTGTAATATATCAATAAAGTTTGTACATCTGTTGCAACACTGACTTGGATTCTACTTAATCTATTTACACTCTACACCCTAAAGCAGCCTTAACTGTGGAGAACAACATGAGATGGACCTCGTAACAGTATTGAGTGCTTTATACAGCATACTGCCTGTTACTGTAACTACACACCTAACACATATATATATATATATATCACACCGCCTGTTACTGTAGCTACACACCTAACTAACATGTATATATATGTGTGTGTGTGTGTGTGTGTGTGAAATTACAAAATAAACAATAGATGATAACTAGAATTTCTTACGTGACAACTTACTGCAGGCTACTGAAGAAACTTGTGGCTGGAGCAGAGCTCCGACCAGACAGAGAGTGACCTGGTGGTGGAACAACACGGTAGATAAGGCACAAAAGACTAGCATGGAATGCTTGGAAATAGGGTGGGAGTAGAGACCGATACACAGCCGCTAAGAGAGAAGCTAAGCGTCAGGTGTACTTAGCACGCACGGAGGCTGAGAATATTGTTGCCAATATTCTGCGATGGGAAGATCAGAGATGTGCGGTGTTCCGCATTGCAAGGCAGTGTGTCAGTGAAAATCAGGATGTTGTTGGAGATAAATGTGTCCGAAATGATGATGGTGTACTTAGTGTCACTAATGATCAGAAAAAGGAGGCCTGCAAATGTCATTATGAGAGACTGATGAATGTGGAGAATGAATGGGAGAGAAACTACCCCCGGTAAACCCGACAGAGGGACTAGCTATTGAGATTGACGAATATAGGGTCCAAGAGTCAATTAAGGAAATTAAAAAAGGTAAGGCAGCTGGAACGTCGGAGATAGTTGCTGAGATGCTGAAGGAGGAGTAGGTAAAATAACTGGTTGCATGCATCATCAATCAAGTTATATATGGTGGTGTCATACTCAAAGACTTATTGCTACAAAGGTAAAAGGGATGCTCTGGAGACGAGCAATTATAGGGGCATAAAACTAATGAAAGTGGCAGAAAGAATACTAACACAACTAATTAGAGAAAGGGTCAAACTAGATGAGATGCAGTTTGGTTTTGTGCCTGGGAAAAGTACAACAGATGCCCTCTTCATAGTGAGGCAACTACAAGAGAGGTTCTTAGAGAATAATAAGCTACTATACTTAGCTTTTGTTGACCTAGAGAAGGCCTTTAATAGGGTACCCCGATCTGTCATCTGGTGGTCCCTAAGGAAACTAGGTGTAGAGGAATGGCTTGTGAGGACAGTGCAAGCTATGTACAGAGGTACTCTCAGTAAAGTCAGGGTAGGAATGGAGTTTAGTGAGGAATTCCAGATACAAGTAGGAGTACATCAGGGTTCGGTCCTCATCCCGCTCTTATAGTCCTCCAAGCCATAACAAAGGAGTTTAAGACTGACTGCCCATGGGAACTTCTCTATGCTGACGATCTGGTTCTTATAGTAGAATCAGTAAGTAGAGGAGCTAGAGGATAAATTATGGAAACAGCAGTTGGAATCAAGAGGACTGAGAGTGAACCTAGCTAAGACAAAAGTGCTGATAAGTAGAAAAGAGGACAAAACTCTGATTCCGTCAAGGAAATGGCCATGTTCGATATGTATTATTAACTTTTGCATTATATACCCTTAACATTACCTGCTTTTCAATGCCATGATATCTTTTATCTTCTCTAACACCATCTTTTGCTTCTTTTGCACATGTATTAGCTTAAATAATATCTTTATATATAATATGCTCAATATTTCACTTTTCACCATTGCTCCACATACTGTTGTAACCTAACATCTTTTTGTAACTCCTGCTTTTCAATATGATGTCACTGACACTGACAATAGTTACGTATCTTTATCAATGTTCTGAAGACTAGGATTTTAATTACCTGTTTAAACATTGTGTATGCCCTGATGATTCCAGACATTCGTCTGTAAGAAACAATTGTCAGCAATTAAATGTATTAAACTAAATTTGATTTATATATATATATATATTAAAATTAAATGGCAGGAGGCAGCAAATCCTGGCCAGGAACAGCTATGCCATACAGGGCACAGGTATTGGATCTTCTGGGGGATGTGGATGACTGGAAGTGTACAGCAGACCTCCTAGGGTCAGCAAAACCAGAAATCATTAGAAAGTCTGGTTTGAGGCCAGATATCATAGCCGATTCCAGTTCATTAAAACAGCTGATTTTGGTTGAACTTACCGAACCATTTGAAAGTAGATTAAAATAAGCATATTTATTTGTGACTGAAAAATACGCCAGTTTGACCAACAACCTGAGGGAAGCCGACTTCCAAGTCAAAGTTGTCAAAGTTCTAACCATAGAGGTTGGAGCTAGAGAACAACTTTCAGAGGTAGCAGAAAGGAGTTCCAGTTGGATCTGAAACGCCCTCCATACCACATGAAAGGCATCGTGTTTTTATTTTAACACACGCTAAGGGAAGTAACTCTGAGTCACTTGTAGTTTGTAGTGTTGGAGACAGTACGTTGACGTCTCACTGCTACCATGACTACCAATGTTATTCTCCAATTCAAGAAAGTGTTTAAATGTAAGTTTGAAAGCAGAGGCAACGGAGACAAATTCCAGCTAGATCCTGACAAAATGAAACATAGGTGCACATTAGAGAACATAAAGATAAAAATTATATCCACACACAGAAAAGATGCAATGTTCAGACAAATCACAGAGGCAACAAATATAAACGAACACAAAATGAAGATATACAGACACACAGAGATAGAACAAACAACCAACTAGTGACAAGTAAATAAACACATAAATAAATAAATCAAAACACGCACACACCCGGATGTAACGCATGCACAAACCATGTACACAGCACACAACACACAAAAACAAGATGGTGTAGGTCAGAACAAAGGAGAGGCACAAAATAAGAAGTCAATAACTGAGGAGGTCACAGAATGTGTGATGAAAGAGCTTTGACAATATATGAACAACAATACAGTTATTGAACCAACCAATTGGAAATTTATAATAAATTGAAGTTAAAACCAACAGGTGCGTGCGTTTTTATTGGTAGCATGACCCTCCCTAAGTATAACAATATGTTTCAACACACGCTTTCAGACGAGAAATCTTTCAAAACAAATTAAAAAACGAAGTATATATATATATATATATATATATATATATATATATATATATATATATATGTATGTATATATATACACACACAAATAGTGTGCCCCAAAATTGTATACACAATTCAACAGCATTCTAATAAAAGTGTGCATACATTTTGGGGACACTCTCTCTCTATATATATATATAGAGAGAGTAACAATAAATACAAAAACTCAAATCCAAAGAGGACTCGATAAGGGTTTTATATCATCATCATCATCACCGTTTTACGTCCGATCTTACACGCTAGCGCATGGGTTAGATGGGTTGTCCTGTTGTGGGCAATGTTAGGTCGGCTGACCTTGTCTTGCTCATAGGGGAACTGATTCTGGCTTGCTTTCTAAAGCCGGATGCCCTTCCTAACACCAACCTCATTTACAGTGAGGGCTGGGTGCTTTTTTCCGTGGCGCCTACACGTCCACTTTGCAGTGGAATGATAGGGACTACAGCTGAGTAAACTGGAGCGCAACGTGAAAGTGTCTTGCTCAAGGAAACAACACATCACCCGGTCCGAGAATTGAACTCACAACCTTTTGATTGCAAACCCAGTGCTCTAACCACTAAGCCATGCGCCTTCACTTATATATATATATATATATATATATATATATATATATATATATATATATATATATATATATATATATATATATATATATATATATATATATATATATATATATATATATATATATATATATATATATATATATATATATATATATATATATATATATATATATATATATATATATATATATATATATATATATATATATATATATATATATATATATATATATATATATATAACACATGTATATGTATGTTAATACACATATATACATACATAGTCGTATAGAGATAAGTATACATCAATATATTACATAGTATAATTGAGTACATAAAATACAAAAGGATTATATTTTGGAAATATAATTATATCAATATAACTTAAAAAACAAAAGAATTCTAAAATATTAAAATATTAAAATATTTTAAAATATTATAGAATATTTTAAGTTAAAATAATATGTTTAATAGAAATTTATCTTACGTATATTTTACTCCAGATATTGAAAGGATAAACTTTCGAAAATTATGAGAAGCTATCAGAATAAAAACAAAACTAATAAAAAACAAATAAAATATAAAAAAATATAAAAAATAAAAAATATGAAAAATATAAAAAATATAAGAAATAGGAAATATTTTCTCCTTTCAAGAGCTCTCAATATATTTCTCTAGAATAGTTTATTATATTTATATTTATATTTAGGAAGAAAATTTATTTATACTTGAGTATTTAACCCCAAAAAATGAAAAAGGTGAAGGAATCTAATGATTTATCGACAGGTTTCATATATTAACCAAATTACTTAATTAATTATACTACATTTTAAATATTAATAACACAAGGGATGTATAACATTAATAAAAAAAAATCATTTATGCTTTGTATGTATATATTATATACGGGAGTAGATATAATGTGTATTTTCTGAGTGTGTATATATATATATTTATGTGTATTTTTACGTGTGTGTACGTGCTATATGATAGGTAATTTCTCTAGCAATATATATATTTCGTAATGTTTAAATTCCAATTTTTAATATATTGATCTCAATTTTTAACTAAATATCTAATCATAGTTAAACAATGATTAATTTCTAATATTATATATGTATATTCCATTCATGAATATTAATATTTCTAATTTTATTTATTCATTTCATCTCAATTGTTAACTTAACTTAATATGACATGACTTAAGGTTTTCGTTCTCTCCCCATCTCTATCTCTATATTTCTCTCTCTTGATTTTTTCTCTCTGTCTGGTGTTTTGATATCTCTCTTGTTTTTCTTTTTTCTTTTTTTCTTTTTTCTTTTTTCTTTTTTCTTTTTTCTTTTTTCTTTTTTCTTTTTTCTTTTTTCTTTTTTCTTTTTTCTTTTTTCTTTTTTCTTTTTTCTTTTTTCTTTTTTCTTTTTTCTTTTTTCTTTTTTCTTTTTTCTTTTTTCTTCTTCTTTATCTCTCCCTTTCTTTCTCCACATTTCTCTCTCTCGGTTTTTCTCTCTCTTTTTCCTTCTCCTTAACACAACGACTTACTAAGATAAACAAACGGTTGCATTTTGAAAGGGTATGTCAATATTTATTTATAAAACTGGTATATATTGTATTTTGTCTGATGAAAGCATACCATAATTTAACATGGTATCCTTGAAATATGTATAATAAAATAGATATGGTTTTATAAATATAGTTTCCATTTATTAATATCGTATATATATATATATATATATATATATATATATATATATATATATATATATATATATATATATATATATATATATATATAAGTCGTTTGGAAGCCTCGACAATGCAAATGGGTAAATCTCCGGGTAACAAGGTCCGGTGGTGGAGAGAGAGATGTAAGTGGGTGTACGTTGAGATGCGTGGTGTGTAAAAAAACCTAGTTGATGATGTGAATCCGAAATATATAGGGACTATTAAATCTCTCCCAAGGTAACTCTCTCTTGTGTTGTTATTTTAATTTTATCCTTTATACTCTTCCCTTCATTCTACACATCTCACACATCTTATACACACCACGCATCTCAACGTACACCCACTTACATCTCTCTCCACCACCGGACCTTGTTACCCGGAGATTTACCCATTTGCATTGTCGAGGCTTCCAAACGACTTAAAGATATTTACTTATTGTTCCACAATGCTTCAAGCAAACTTCAATACTCTCTTATATATATATATATATATATATATATATATATATATATATAATATAAGATCAAAAGATGGTTAAAGGAGTTCCATGTATTTTATTATGCGCATTTCAAAAACAAACATCATCATGCAATAATATTTGTCTTTTCATCAGATAAAACAGGAGAACATGATATGAAGGCTAAAAAACACTTGTGGATAGTGCAGTTTTAAATCAATATATATATATGTTTAAAACCATGGAGCAAATATTTATTATTAGTACAGATTAAAAGTTTAAGCCAAATGTCTCTGCTTTTGCTCTAAGTGGCATCAAACATTTTTCTCAGTTTCAGATGATCCTGCTGACGGTGGAAGCAGAGATATTTTGCTTAAACCTTTCATTTGTACTAATAATAATTGTTTCTATTTTTGGCACAAGGCAAGCAATTACCCCAGTGCATTACTAGTGCTTTATTTTATTAACCTGATAAGGATGAAAGGCAAAGTTACCCTCGGTGGGATTTAAACTCAGACCGTAAAGGGCCATGACTATGCTGCAAAACATTGCATCCGATACCGATACTGCCAATCCACCGCCCTTTGTATTAATAACAGACCTAATCGTGGAAAAACTGCATGCCTGGACAATATGTAAAGAAAATAAACCGAATACTCTGATGCGGGCCCTGGGGTATCAAGAAAATAATTTTTTTTTTATGTGCATGATATGCCTTGAAATTTCGGGAAAATCGGCTAGACGTAACGCCTCAAAAAAGCCCTAAAAAGCTGAAAAATGAAGTTTTTCACCTAATGCGGGCCCTAGGCCATAAAAAACTTAGATTTTCTTTGCTCGCGGTATGAAGAAGAGACTGACTAATACATAGTTACAATTTCAAGGAAATCGATCTGACGTAACGCCCCAAAAAACCCTAAAAAGCTTTAAAAAACGCAGTTTTTCATCTAATGCGAGCCCTAGGAGATCAAAAAGTTGAATTTTATGTGCATAACACTCCCTGAAACATAAGTAAAACACACGTAAAGTTTAAAAACAGTCGGTTGGGTACTTCTCGAGTTTTAGGGATTCAAACTCACACACACACACACACATACACACAAACACACTCAGACAGACATCCTCAGGGAAGTGACGTAATGCAGACAGCCAGACATACAGACAGATATTATAAGGGCGCGACGTTATATGTATGTATCTATCTAAAAAGAGAAAGACTAAGAATTATAGAGAGAGATCGCTAAATCGCCTAATGCGGTCCCTAGGGCATTGAAAACTTAAATTTTGCTCAGAACACTCCCTGAATCATAAGTATTACATGTGTAAAGTTTGAAAACAGTCGGTTGGGTTGTTCTCGAGTTATAGGGATTCAAACTCACACACACAGACAGACATCCTCAGTTTTATATATTTAGATATATATATATATACTGTGTATATATATACACATATAGATATATACACATATAGATATATACACATATAGATATAACCACATACACACACATATATAGAGAGAGATATTTAGATAGATAGATATATGTCTTTATTTGTATAACGAAGGTGTACAATTATCAAATAAAGTACTCAATACATCGAGAATATGTTACATTCTGTATTTAGTGGGTTTATACAGATGATCGTTTAGGGAAGATATTAACTTTGTATTGAAACAGAATTAACCCTGTAAACTTATCAAATCAACCCACACGTTTATATGTATGTATATTTATGTGTATATGTGTAATGTATAATGTGTATATACATATGTATATATATGTGTGTGTGTGTGTGTGTGTGTGTGCATGTATATATACATATATATATATATATATGTGTGTATGTGTATGTGTATATACATATGTGTGTATACATA
Organism: Eledone cirrhosa; assembly: GCA_964016885.1. Lineage (NCBI taxonomy): Eukaryota > Metazoa > Mollusca > Cephalopoda > Octopoda > Eledonidae > Eledone > Eledone cirrhosa. The sequence goes on along the minus strand of OZ024757.1, from coordinate 13,295,833 downwards.
TATATGTATGTGTGTGTATTTATATATATGTGTGTGTGTGTGACGTTAACTGATGATGGTCAGGAATTTATGACATTTTAATGGTCTGTGTTAGATATTCCAAACCCTCCTCCACACACACCCCTACCCACCCACACATACTTAACTAAGATAATACTCTAGGTGGGGTTGATGACATTCAACTGTGTGAAGTGGATGACATTCACACCAGGTAATAAAGAAACTTGTGTCTGCTGTTGGTCGTATCAAGTGTCTATCGAAGACACCTTCCTTAATACAGAGATTATCTCATAACAACATTTAAATGACAAAAATGTTCAATCTAGATCACTGTTTCCCAAAGTATGTGTGTATTGGGGGCAGGATAGTGTTCCCCAAGGGTACAAGGTAATCAAGAGAGGATACTGGGAGGTTAGTGGCTAGTAGGTGAGATAATTGGAAGTGAAGGAATGTTGAAGAAATGTCTCTAATTAAAAGTCTGTGTCAAGCCAGAGGAGCCGTTTGGGCTGGTGCTTATCTCATTTTCATGGAGTGAAGCGACTGAGAGCACAACACTGGAGAGGACACCAGTCTATCACCAGATATTGCTGGTACTGATTTTCAGCTGAGTATACTAGAGTGTTTTACTTAGAAATACAACACACAACCCAGTGTAGGAATCAATCCCATGACATTATTATTGTAAGTCCAACACCCTTACCACTAGGCCATATAACTCCACATGGGGGAAAGAGGCAACTTAATAGTTGCTCATAAAATTGTCACATTTAGTTATTCAATAAATGTTTATAAATTATAAAAGTTATTCTTGCCTCGCAGACCTCATAAAATCATGTGACCGCCTTCCATGGGACTTGTTATAGTAGGTTTTGCAGGAATATGAGATTGATGGAGAGCTTCTGGTTGCCCTGATGTCTCTATATGAATGCCCTAGTATTTATGTTTGGATAAATAGAGTTCAGTCGAAGCCATTCAATGTTGGACTCCGCCAAGGTGCATACTGTCACCTCTCCCATTCATAATCTTCATGAACAGGATAGACATATGAACACATATACATACACACACAGATAAAAATATATATCCCAACAATAAGTATACACACACACATACACATATATATATATATGTGTGTGTGTGTGTGTGTGTAATATATATATAAAGCAATGCCTGTGCTCAAAGCTTTTTTTAAGAAAGTAAAGGCTTTGCACATGGAATGTATTAGCCCAAAAAGAAGAACTGGTCTACATTATTGTATGCAAACAAAGTCGCAGGTTTTATATGAGTGGCCTTCTCCTAGAGAGATGTCTTAATGAAGATGAGGAGTCTCACATTCCACAAAATATTGGATGGCCGTTGATGCTCCTGAGTTCCTCCACCCTTTGACAGGTTTGTTTTTCATCCCGCAGGGTGTCCCATGGTGGGGAAGGTGACTTTGGACACCGACAACACCAACAACACTAACAACACCAACAACACCAACAACACCACCAACAACAACATCACCACCACCAACAACACCAACAACACCACCAACAACAACATCACCACCACCAACAACAACAACACCAACAACACCAACAACATCACCAACAACACCAACAACAACACCAACAACACCAACAACACCACCACCACCAACAACAACACCAACAACACCACCAACAACAACACTAACAACACCAACAACACCACCAACACCAACAACACCTACAACACCAACAACAACAGCAACACCAACACCAACAACAACACCAACAACACCACCAACAACAACACCACCAACAACACCACCACCAACAACAACACCAACAACAACAGCAGCAGCAACAACAACACCAACAACAACAACATATCTACTATTTAACAAGGTGTAACATTGTAGAAGAAGAAGAAAAAACAACTCCACGTCTGACACATTTTATAGGATCAATAACTATTAAAAAATAAAACTACTGTGTTACTTTTTCCTAGACAGTAATCTTGCGAACAAATATCGTCCGCACCCTGTATATATATCATCATCACATCATCATCACCATTTTACGCCGGTCTTCCACGCTAGCATTCCTCGCTATACTCATTGCTAATCTTAACTTTGCTGACTGCTCCCCTATACATGGCTTGTACCGCTTTCACAAGCCATTCATCTACTCCTAGTTTTCTAAGAGCCCACCAGATTACAGCACGTGGAACTCTGTCAAAGGCTTTCTCAAGGTCGACAAATGCCAAGTAGAGTGGCTTACTTTTAGCTAGGTACTTTTCCTGTAACTGCCTCACAAGGAAGAGGGCATCAGTGGTGCGTCTTCCTGGTACAAACCCAAATTGCATCTCGTCTATTTTCACCCGGTCCCTAACATATATATATATATATATATATATATATATAAGTATATTTATTAAAATAACAGATTGAAGTTTAATCTGTTATTTTAATAAATATATATACTTATATATATGTTTATCTACAAATATACATGTCACCATCATCATCATCGTTTAACATCTGTCTTCCATGCTAGCATGGGTTGGACAGGTTTGTCCCATTAGAGGCAAGTTGGGTTGGGTAACCATGTCTCGCTCATATAGGAATGCTTCTGGTTGGTTTTCTATGACTGGATGCCCTTCCTAACGCCAACCTCATTTACAGTGAGTGCTGGGTGCTCTTTGAAATGTCTCCTACATGACCACTTTATAGTATGGGCTGGGTGCATTTTGTTGTGACACCTATACGACCACTTTACAGTGTGGGCTGGATGTTTTGTGGTACAAACATTATATATATATATATACATATATACACACAGGCACACACATGAGATAATTAATCATATAAGTTAAGCCATAAGTGCATTTGGCAAGCTCCATCATCGCCTTTGGAATAAGAGGGGCATAAAACTGGACACCAATATACAGGTTTATAAAGTTGTTGTACTGACCACATCCTTATATGGAACAGAATCCTGAACTCCATAAAGCTCACATGTCAACCAACTGGATATCTTTCATAAAGGTTGTCTTCACAAAATCTGTGGGTACACACTGAAAGACAAAACACCTAACACTGGCCTCTTCACTAGGTGCAAGATTGGAGGCATTGAAACCTTTCTTGCACAATATTCATAGTCCTGTCACTTTTCTGAAGAGCATGAATTTGTGTATAACATGTGTAAAGAAAAGTATATCACACAGTACACTCTGTAAAGTGGTCATGTAGGTGTCATGACAAAAAGCAGCCAGTCCTCACTGTAGAGTGGTCATGTAGGTGTGATGACAAAAAGCACCCAGTCCTCACTGTAGAGTGGTCATGAAAGTGGAACAAAGAAAAGTACCCCGTCCACACTGTAAAGTGGTCATGTAGGTGTCGTGACAAAAAGCACCCAGTCCTCACTGTAGAGTGGTCATGTAGGTATCATGACAAAAAGCACCCAGTCCTCACTGTCAAGTGGCCATGTAGGTGTCACAACAGAAAAGCACCCAGTGCTCATTGTAGAGTGGTCATGTAGGTGTAATGAAAAAAGCACCCAGTCTTCACTGTAAAGTGGTCATGTAGGTGGGACAAAAAAAGTACCCAGTCCTCACTGTAAAGTGGTCATGTAGGTATCACAACAAAAATTACCAAGTCCACACTGTAAAGTGATCATGTAGGTGTCACAACAAAAGTACCCAGTCCACACTGTAAAGTGGTCATGTAGGTGTCACAACAAAAAAGAACCCAGTACACTCTATAAAGTGGCCATGTAGGTATCATAACAAAAAGCACCCATTCCACACTGTAAAGTGGTTATGTAGGTGTCACAACAGAAAAGCACCCAGTGCTCACTGTAGAGTGGTCATGTAGGTGTCATGACAAAATTCCTCCAGTCCTCACTGTAAAGTGGTCATGTAGGTGTCATGAAAAAAGCACCCAGTCTTCACTGTAAAGTGGTCATGTAGGTGTCACGACAAAAAGAACCCAGTCCACACTGAAAAGTGGTCATATCGGTGGCACAAAGAAAAGTACCGAGTCCACACTGTAAAGTGGTCATGTAGGTATGACAACAAAAAGCACCCAGTTCTCACTATAAAGTGATCATGTAGGTCTCACAAGAAAAAGTACCCAGTCCACACTGTAAAGTGGTCATGTAGGTCTCACAACAAAAGGTACCCAGTCCACTGTAAAGTGGTCATGTAGGTGTCATGACAAAGCGGGCCCAGTCCACATTGTAAAGTGGTGATGTACGTGTCAAAAGACAAAAAGCACCCAGTCCACATGGTAAAGTGGTCATGTAGGTGTCATGACAAAACGTACCCAGTCTACATTGTAAAGTGGTCATGTAGGTGTCATGACAAAACGTACCCAGTCCACATTGTAAAGTGGTCATGTAGGTGTCACAACAAAAAACACCCAGTCCTCACGGTCATGTGGTCATGTAGGTGTGACAACAATAAGTACCCAGTCCACACTGTAAAGTGATCATGTAGGTGTCACAACAAAAAGTACCCAGTCCACACTGTAAAGTGGTCATGTAGGTCTCAACAGAAAGTACCCAGTCCACATTGTAAAGTAGTCATGTAGGTGTCACAACAAAAAACACCCAGTCCTCACGGTCATGTGGTCATGTAGGTGTCACAACAAAAAGCTCCCAGTCCACACTGTAAAGTAGTCATGAAGGTGTCATGACAAAAAGTACCCAGCCCACACTGTAAAGTGGTCATGTAGGTGTCACAACAAAAAGAACATAGTCCACACTGTAAAGTGGTCATGTAGGTGTCATGACAAAACGTACCCAGTCCACATTGTAAGGTGGTCATGTAGGTGTCATGAGAAAACGTACCCAATCCACATTGTAAAGTGGTCATGTAGGTGTCATGACAAAACGTACCCAGTCCACATTGTAAGGTGATGATGTACGTGTCAAAAGACAAAAAGCACCCAGTCCACATTGTAAAGTGGTCATGTAGGTGTCATGACAAAACGTACCCAATCCACATTGTAAAGTGGTCATGTAGGTGTCACAACAAAAAGTACCCAGTCCACACTGTAAAGTGGTCATGTTGGTGTCACAACAAAATCACTCAGGCCACACTGTAAAGTAGTCATGAAGGCGTCATAACAAAAAGTACCCAGCCCACACTGTGATGTAGTCATGCAGGTGTGACAACAAAACGTACCCAGTCACACTGTAAAGTGGTCATGTTGGTGAGACAACAATAAGTACCCAGTCCACACTGTAAAGTGATCATGTAGGTGTCACAACAAAAAGTACCCAGTCCGCACTCTAATGTGGTTATGTAGGCGTGAAAACAATAAATACCCAGTCCACGCTGTAAAGTGATCATGTAGGTGTCACAACAATAACACCCAGTCCACACTGTAAAGTGGTCATGTAGGTATGACAACAAAAAGCACCCAGTCCTCACTATAAAATGGTCATGCAGGTGATAAGACAAAAGCACCCAGTCCACACTGTAAAGTGGTCATGTATGTGTCACAACAAAAAGCACCCAGTCCACACTGTAAACTGGTAATGTAGGTGTCACAAAAAAAAGTAACCAGCCCACACTGCAAAGTGGTCATGTAGGTGTCACGACAAAAAGTACCCAGTCCACACTGTAAAGTGACAATGTAGTGTCACAACAAAAGTACCCAATACACACTGTAAAGTGATAATATAGGTGCCATGACAAAAGAACTCAATCCACACTGTAAATGGTCAAGTAGGTGTCACAACAAAAAGTACCCAGTCCACGCTGTAAAGTGTTCATGTAGGAGTCATGACAAAAATTACCCAGTCCACACTGTAAAGTGGTCATGTAGTTGTCATGATAAAAAGTACACAGCCCACACTGTAAAGTGGTCATGCAGGTGTCACAACAAAAAGTACCCAGTCCACACTGTAAAGTGGTCATCATGTAGGTGTCACGACAAAAAGCTCCCAATCCTCACTGTAGAGTGGTCATGTAGGTGTCACAACAAAAAGCACCCAGTCCACACTGTAAAGTGGTCATATAGGTGTCATGACAAAAGCTCTCAGTCCACACTGTAGAGTGGTCATGTAGGTGTGACAATAATAAGTGCACAGCCCACACTGTAAAGTGGACATGTAGGTGTCACAACAAAAAGTAGCCAGTCCACACTGTAAAGTGGTCATGTAGGTGTCACAACAAAAAGTACCCAGTCCACACTGTAAAGTGTTCATGTAGGTGTCACAAAAAAAAGTACACAATACATACTGTAAAGTGGTCATGTAAGTGTCACTACAAAAATCCCTCAGTCCACACTGTAGAGTAGTCATGAAGGCGTCATGACAAAAAGACCCAGCCCACACTGTAAAGTGGTCATGTAGGTGTCACAACAAAAAGTACCTAGTCCACACTGTATTGGTCATGGAGGTATCATGACAAAACGTACCCAGTCCACATTGTAAAGTGGTCATATAGGTGTCATCACAAAAATCACCCAGTCCACACTGTAAAGCAGTCATGTAGGTGTCACAACAACAATTACCCAGTCCACACTGTAAAAGTGGTCATGTAGGTGTCATAACGAAAAGTACCCAGTCCACACTGTAAAGTGGTCATGTAGGTGTCATGACAAAAAGTACACAGCCCTCACTGTAAAGTGGTCATATATGTGTCACGACAAAAAGCAGCAAATCCACACTGTAAAGTGGTAATATAGGTGTCATTACAACAAGTACACAGTCCACACTGTAAAGTGGTCATGTAAGTGTCACGGGAAAAAGCACCCAGTCCTCACTGCAAAGTAGTCATGTAGGTGTGATGACACAAAGCACCCAGTCCACACTGTAAAGTAGTCATGTAGGTGCTATGACAAAAATCACCCAGTCCACACTGTAAAGTGGTCATGTAGGTGTCATGTCAAAGCACCCAGTCCATACTGTAAAGAGATCATGTAGGTCTCACAACAAAAACACCCAGTTCACACTGTAAAGTGGTCATGTAGGTGTCACAACAAAAAGTACCCAGTCCACAAAGTAAAGTAGTCATGTAGGTGTCACAATAAAAAGTACCCAGTACACACTGTAAACTGCTCATGTAGGCGTTACAACAAAAGTACCCAGTCCACACTGTAAGGTGGTCATGTAGGTGTCACAACAAAAAGCACCCAGTCCACACTGTAAAGTGATTATGTAGGTGTCATGACAAAGCACCCAGTCCATACTGTAAAGTGATCATGTAAGCGCAACAACAAAAACACCCAGTCCACACTGTAAAGTGGTCATATAGGTGTCATGACAAAAGCACTCAGTCCACACTGTAAAGTGGTCATGTAGGTGTGACAACAATAATGACTCAATCCACACTGTAAAGTGGTCATGTAGGTGTCACAACACAAATTATCCAGTCCACACTGCAAAGTGGTCATGTGGGTGTCACAACAAAAAGCACCCAGTCCACACTGTAAAGTGGTCATATAGGTGTCATTACAAAAGCTCTCAGTCCACACTGTAGAGTAGTCATGAAGGCGTCATGACAAAAAGGACCCAGACCACACTGTAAAGTGGTCATTTAGGTGTCACGTCAAAAAGCACCTAGTCCACGCAGTAAAGTGGTCATGTAGGTATCACAACAAAAAGTACCCAGTCCACACTGTAAAGTAGACATGTAGGTGTCACAAAAAAATGTACCCAGTCCACACTGTAAATTGGCCATGTAGGTGTCACGACAAGAAGCACCCAGTCCACACTGTAAAGTGGTCATGTAGGTATGACAACAAAAAGCACCCAGTTCTCACAATAAAGTGATCATGTAGGTTTCACAAGAAAAAGTACCCAGTCCACTCTGTAAAGTGGACATGTAGGTCTCACAACAAAAGGTACCCAGTCCACACTGTAAAGTGGTCATGTAGGTGTCATGACAAAACGTGCCCAGTCCACATTGTAAAGTGGTGATGTACGTGTCAAAAGACAAAAAGCACCCAGTCCACATGGTAAAGTGGTCATGTAGGTGTCATGACAAAACGTACCCAGTCTACATTGTAAAGTGGTCATGTAGGTGTCATGACAAAACGTACCCAGTCCACATTGTAAAGTGGTCCTGTAGGTGTCACGACAAAAACACCCAGTCCTCACGGTCATGTGGTCATGTAGGTGTCCCAACAAAAAGCTCCCAGTCCACACTGTAAAGTGGTCATGTAGGTGTGACAACAATAAGTACCCATTCCACACTGTAAAGTGGTCATGTAGGTGTCACAACAAAAAGTACCCAGTCCACACTGTAAAGTGGTCATGTAGGTCTCAACAGAAAGTACCCAGTCCACATTGTAAAGTAGTCATGTAGGTGTCACAACAAAAAACACCCAGTCCTCACGGTCATGTGGTCATGTAGGTGTCACATCAAAAAGCTCCCAGTCCACACTGTAAAGTAGTCATGAAGGTGTCATGACAAAAAGTACCCAGCCCACACTGTAAAGTGGTCATGTAGGTGTCACAACAAAAAGAACATAGTCCACACTGTAAGGTGGTCAGGTAGGTGTCATGACAAAACGTACCCAGTCCACATTGTAAAGTGGTCATGTAGGTGTCATGAGAAAACGTACCCAATCCACATTGTAAAGTGGTCATGTAGGTTTCACAACAAAAAGTAACCAGTCCACACTGTAAAGTGGTCATGTTGGTGTCACAACAAAATCACTCAGGCCACACTGTAAAGTAGTCATGAAGGCGTATTAACAAAAAGTACACAGCCCACACTGTAATGTAGTCATGCAGGTGTGACAACAAAACATACCCAGTCCACACTGTAAAGTGGTCATGTAGGTGTCACAAGAAAAAGTACCCAGTCCACACTGTAAAGTGGTTATGTAGGCGTGAAAACAATAAATACCCAGTCCACACTGGAAAGTGATCATGTAGGTGTCACAACAATAACACCCAGTCCACACTGTAAAGTGGTCATGTAGGTATGACAACAAAAAGCACCCAGTGCTCACTATAAAATGGTCATGCAGGTGATAAGACAAAAGCACCCAGTCCATACGGTAAAGTGGTCATATATGTGTCACAACAAAAAGCACCCAGTCCACACTGTAAACTGGTCATGTAGGTATCACAAAAAAAGCACCCAGACCACACTGTAAAGTGGTCATGTAGGTGTCACGACAAAAAGCACCGAGTACACATTATAAAGTGGTCATGTAGGTGTCACAACAAAAATTACCCAGTCCACACTGTAAAGTGACAATGTAGTGCTATGACAAAAGTACCCAATCCACACTGTAAAGTGGTCATGTAGGTGTCACAACAAAAAGCACCCAGTCCACACTGTAAAGTGATTATGTAGGTGTCATGACAAAGCACCCAGTCCATACTGTAAAGTGATTATGTAAGTGTTACAACAAAACACCCAGTCCACACTGTAAAGTGGTCATATAGGTGTCATGACAAAAGCACTCAGTCCACACTGTAAAGTGGTCATATACGTGTCATTACAAAAGCTCTCAGTCCACACTGTAGAGTAGTCATGAAGGCGTCATGACAAAAAGGACCCAGACCACACTGTAAAGTGGGCATTTAGGTGTCACGTCAAAAAGCACCTAGTCCACACAGTGAAGTGTTCATGTAGGTATCACAACAAAAAGTACACAGTCCACACTGTACAGTGGTCATGTAGGTGTTACAACGAAAAGCACCCAGTCCACATTGTAAACTGGTCATGTAGGTGTCACAACAAAAAGCACCCAGTCCACACTGTAAAGTGATCATGTAGGTGTCATGACAAACACCCGGTCCATACTGTAAAGTGATCATGTAAGTGTCACAACAAAAAGTACCCAGTCCTCACTGTAAAGTGGTCATGTAGCTGTCATGACAAAAAGCACCCAGTCCACACTGTAAAGTCGTCATATAGGTATCACAACAAAAACACCCAGTCCACACTGTAAAGTGGTCATGTAGGTGTCATGACAAATGCACTCAGTCCACACTGTAAAGTGGTCATGTAGGTGAGACAACAATAAGTACCCAATCCACACAGTAAAGTGATCATGTAGGTGTCACGACAAGAAGTACCCAGCCCACACTGCAAAGTGATCATGTGGGTGTCTCGACAAAAAGCACCCAGTCCACACTGTAAAGTGGTCATGTAGGTGTCACATCAAAAAGCTCCCAACCCTCACTGTAGAGTGGTCATGTACGTGTCATGACAAAAAGACCCAGTACACACTGTAAACTGATCATATAGGTGTCATGACAAAAGCACTCAGTCCACACTGTAAAGTGGTCATGTAGGTGTCCCAACAAAAAGCACCCAGTTCACACTGTAAACTGCTCACGTAGGCGTCACGACAAAAAGCACGCAGCCCACACTGTAAAGTGGTCATTTAGGTGTAACAACAAAAAGTACACAGTCCACACTGTAAAATGGTCATGTAGGTTTCATGACAAAACACCGAGCCCACACTGTAAAGTAGTCATGTAAGAGTAACAACAAAAAGCAAAAAGTCCTCACTGTAAGGTGGTTAAGTAGGTGTCAAAACAAAAAGCACCCAGTCCACACTGTAAAGTGGTCATGTAGCTATGACAACAATAAGTACCCAATCCACACTGTAAACTGATCATGTAGGTGTCACAACAAAAAGTACACAGTCCACACTGTAAAGTGGTCGTGTAGGTGCCACACCAAAAAGTACCCAGTCCACACTGTAAAGTGGTCATCATGTAGGTATCACGACAAAAAGCTCCCAACCCACGATGTAGAGTGGTCATGTAGGTGTCACGACAAAAAGTACCCAGTCCATACTGTAAAGTGGTCATGTAGGTGTCACAATAAAAAGTACCCAATCCACACTGTAAAGTGGTCATGTAGGTGTCACAATAAATAGTACCCAGTCCACACTGTAAAGTGGTCATGTAGATGTCACAATAAAAAGTACCCAGTCCATACTGTAAAGTGGTCATGTAGGTGTCACAACAAAAAGCACCCAGTCCACACTGTAAAGTGGTCATGTAGGTGTCATGACAAAAGCACTCAGTCCACACTGTAAAGTACTCATGTAGGTGTGACAACAATAAATACCCAATCCACACTGTAATGTGGTCGTGTAGCTATGACAACAATAAGTACCCAATCCACACTGTAAAGTGGTCATGTAGGTGTCACAACAAAAAGTACCCAGTCCATACTGTAAAGTGGTCATGTTGGTGTCACAAGAAAAAGTACACAGTCCACACTGTAAAGTGGTCATGTAGGTGTGACAACAAAAAGCACCCATCCACACTGTAAAGTGGTCATGTAGGTGTCACGACAAAAAGTACCCAGTCCACACTGTAAAGTGGTCATGTAGGTGTCATGACAAAAAGTACCCAGTACACATTGTAAAGTGGTCATGTAGGTGTCACAACAAAAAGTACCCAGTCCACACTGTAAAGTGGTCATGTAGGTGTCATGACAAAAAGTACCCAGTCCACACTGTAAAGTGGTCATGTAGGTGTCATGACAAAAAGTACCCAGTCCACACTGTAAAGTGGTCATGTAAGTGTCACAACAAAAAGTACCCAGTCCTCACTGTAAAGTGGTCATTTAGCTGTCATGATAAAAAGCACCCAGTCCACACTGTAAAGGGGTCATATAGGTATCACAACAAAAACACCCAGTCCACACTGTAAAGTGGTCATATAGATGTCATGACAAAAACACTCAGTCCACACTGTAAAGTGGTCATGCAGGTGTGACAACAATAAGTATCCAATCCACACTGTAAAGTGGTCATGTAGGTGTCACAATACAAAGTATCCAGTCCGCACTGTAAAGTGGTCATGTAGGTGTTAAAATAAAATGTACCCAGTTCTCATTGTAAAGTGGTCATGTAGGTGCCGCAACAAAAAGTACCCAGTCCACACTGTAAAGTGGTCATGTAGCTATGACAACAATAAGTACCCAATCCACACTGTAAACTGGTCATGTAGGTGTCACAACAAAAAGTACACAGTCCACACTGTAAAGTGGTCGTGTAGGTGCCACACCAAAAAGTACCCAGTCCACACTGTAAAGTGGTCATCATGTAGGTATCACGACAAAAAGCTCCCAACCCTCAATGTAGAGTGGTCATGTAGGTGTCACGACAAAATGCACCCAGTCCACACTGTAAAGTGGTCATATAGGTGTCATGACAAAAGCACTCAGTCCACACTGTAAAGTGGTGATGCAGGTGTGACAACAATAAGTATCCAATCCACACTGTAAAGTGGTCATGTAGGTGTCACAACAAAAAGTACCCAGTCCGCACTGTAAAGTGGTTATGTAGGTGTTAAAATAAAATGTACCCAGTCCTCACTGTAAAGTGGTCATGTAGGTGCCACAACAAAAAGTACCCAGTCCACACTGTAAAGTGGTCATCATGTAGGTGTCACGACAAAAAGCTCCCAACCCTCACTGTAGAGTGGTTATGTAGGTGTCACAATAAAAAGCACCCAGTCCACTCTGTAAAGTGGGCATATAGGTGTCATGACAAAAGCTCTCAGTCCACACTGTAAAGTGGTCATGTATGTGTGACAATAATAAGTGCACACTCCACACTGTAAAGTGGTCATGTAGGTGTCACAACAAAAAGTACCCAGTCCACTCTGTAAAGTGGTCATTTAGGTGTCACAACAAAAAGTACCCGTCCACATTGTAAAGTGGTCATGTAGGTGTCACAACATAAAGTACCCAGTCCACACTGTAAACTGCTCATGTAGGCGTCACGACAAAAAGCACACAGCCCACACTGTAAAGTGGTCAGTTAGATGTAACAAGAAAAAGTACACAGTCCACACTGTAAAATGGTCATGTAGGTGTCATGACAAAGCACCGAGCCCACATGGTAAAGTAGTCATGTCAGTGTAACAACAAAAAGCAAAAATCCTCACTGTAAGGTGGTCAAGTAGGTGTCAAAACAAAAATCACCCAGTCCACACTGTAAAGTGGTCATGTAGCTGTGACTACAATAAGTACCCAATCCACACTGTAAAGTGCTCATGTAGGTGTCACAATAAAAAGTACCCAGTCCACACTGTAAAGTGGTCATGTAGGTGTCACAACAAAAAGCACCCAGTCCACACTGTAAAGTGATGAAGTAAGTGTCACAACAAAAAGTACCCAGTGCTCACTGTAAAGTGGTCATGTATGTCTCACAACAAAAAGCCCCCATTCCACACTATAAAGTGGTCATTTAGGTATCATGTCAAAAAGCACCCAGTCCACACAGTAAAGTTGTCATGTAGGTGTCACAACAAAAGGTACCTAGTCCACACTGTAAAGTGGTCATGTAGCTGTCATGACAAAAAGCACCCAGTCCACACTGTAAAGTGGTCATATAGGTGTCATGACAAAAGCACTCAGTCCACACTGTAAAGGGGTCATATAGGTGTCATGACAAAAGCTCTCAGTCCACACTGTAAAGTGGTCATGTAGGTGTGACAATAATAAGTGCACAGTCCACACTGTAAAGTGGTCATGTAGGTGTCACAACAAAAATACCCAGTCCACACTGTAAAGTGGTCATGTAGGTCTCACAACAAAAACACCCAGTCCACACTGTAAAGTGGTCATTTAGTTGTCACAACAAAAAGTACCCAGTCCACATGGTAAAGTGGTCATGTAGGTGTCACATCAAAAAGTACCCAGTTCACACTGTAAAGTGATCATATAGGTGCATGACAAAAGCACTCAGTCCACACTGTAAAGTGGTCATGTAGGTGTCATGAAAAAAGCACTCAGTCCACACTGTAAAGTGGTCATGTAGGTGTCCCAACAAAAAGCACCCAGTCCACACTGTAAACTGCTCATGTATGCGTCACAACAAAAAGTACACAGTCCACACTGTAAAGTGGTCATGTAGGTGTGACAACAATAAGTACCCAATCCACACTGTAAAGTGGTCATGTAGGTGTCACAACAAAAAGTACCCAGTCCACACTGTAAAGTGGTCATGTAGGTGTTACAATAAAAGGTACCCAGTCCACACTGTAAAATGGTCATGTAGGGGTCACAACAAAAATACCCAGTCCACACTGTAAAGTGATCATGTATGTGTCACGACAAAATCACCCAGTCCACACTGTAAAGTGGTCATGTAGGCGTCACAACAAAAAGTACCCAGTCCACACTGTAAAGTGGTCATGTAGGTGCCCCGACAAAAAGTACCCAGTCCACACTGTAAAGTGGTCATCATGTAGGTGTCACGACAAAAACCTCCCAACCCTCACTGTAGAGTGGTCATGTAGGTGTCACAACAAAAAGCACCCAGTCCACACTGTAAAGTGGGCATATAGGTGTCCTGACAAAAGCTCTCAGTCCACACTGTAAAGTGGTCATATAGGTGTCACAACAAAAAGTACCCAGTACACACTGTAAAGTGATCATATAGGTGTCACGACAAAAGCACTCAGTCCACACTGTAAAGTGGTCATATAGGTGTCCCAACAAAAAGCACACAGTCCACACTGTAAACTGCTCATGTAGGCGTCACGACAAAAAGTACACAGCCTATACTGTAAAATGGTCATGTAGGTGTCATGACAAAGCACCGAGCCCACACTGTAAAGTAGTCATGTAAGTGTAACAACAAAAAGCAAAAAGTCCTCACTGTAAGGTGGTCAAGTAGGTGTCAAAACAAAAAGCACCCAGTCCACACTGTAAAGTGGTCATGTAGCTGTGACAACAATAAGTACCCAATCCACACTGTAAAGTGGTCATGTAGGTGTCACAACAAAAAGCACCCAGTCCACACTGTAAAGTGGTCATGTAGGTGTCACGACAAAAAGTACCCAGTCCACACTGTAAAGTGATCATGTAAGTGTCACAAGAAAAGGTAGCCAGTGCTCACTGTAAAGTGGTCATGTAGGTCTCACAACAAAAAGCACCCAGTCAACACTGTAAAGTGGTCATTTAGGTGTCACGTCAAAAAGCACCAAGTCCACACAGTAAAGTGGTCATGTAGGTGACACAACAAAAAGTACACAGTCCTCACTGTAAAGTGGTCATGTAGGTCTCACAACAAAAAGTACCCAGTCCACTCTGTAAAGTGGTCATGTAGCAGTGATGACAAAAAGCACCCCGTCTACACTCTAAAGGGGTCATATAGGTATCACAACAAAAACACCCAGTCCACACTGTAAAGTGGTCATATAGGTGTCATGACAAAAGCACTCAGTCCACACTGTAAAGTGGTCATGTAGGTGTGACGACAATAAGTACCCATTCCACACTGTAAAGTGATCATGTAGGTGTCACAACACAAAGTACCCAGTCCACACTGTAAAGTGGTCATGTAGGTGTCACAACAAAAAGTACCCAGTCCACACTATAAAGTGGTCATGTAGGTGCCACAACAAAAAGTACCCAGTCCACACTGCAAAGTGGTCATCATGTAGGTGTCATGACAAAAAGCTCCCAACCCTCACTGTAGAGTGGTCAGGTAGGTGTCATGACAAAAAGCACCCAGTCCACAGTGTAAAGTGAGCATATAGGTGTCATGACAAAAGCTCTCAGTCCACACTGTAAAGTGGTCATGTAGGTGTGACAATAATAAGTGCACAGTCCACACTGTAAATTGGTCATGTAGGTGTCACAACAAAAAGTACCCAGTCCACACTGTAAAGTGGTCATGTAGGTCTCACAACAAAAACAACCAGTCCACAATGTAAAGTCGTCATTTAGGTGTCACAACAAAAAGTACCCAATCCACACTGTAAAGTGCTCATGTAGGTGTCACAACAAAAAGTACCCAGTCCATACTGTAAAGTGGTCATGTAGATGTCACAATAAAAAGTACCCAGTCCACACTGTAAAGTGGTCATGTAGGTGTCACAACAAAAAGCACCCAGTCCACACTGTAAAGTGGTCATTTAGGTGTCACGTCAAAAAGCACCAAGTCCACACAGTAAAGTGGTCATGTAGGTGACACAACAAAAAGTACACAGTCCTCACTGTAAAGTGGTCATGTAGGTCTCACAACAAAAAGTACCCAGTCCACACTGTAAAGTGGTCATGTAGCAGTGATGACAAAAAGCACCCAGTCTACACTGTAAAGTGGTCATATAGGTATCACAACAAAAACACCCAGTCCACACTGTAAAGTGGTCATATAGGTGTCATGACAAAAGCACTCAGTCCACACTGTAAAGTGGTCATGTAGGTGTGACAACAATAAGTACCCATTCCACACTGTAAAGTGATCATGTAGGTGTCACAACACAAAGTACCCAGTCCACACTGTAAAGTGGTCATGTAGGTGCTACAATAAAATGTACCCAGTTCACACTGTAAAGTTGTCATTTAGGTGCCACAACAAAAAGTACCCAGTCCACACTGTAAAGTGGTCATTTAGGTGCCACAACAAAAAGTACCCAGTCCACACTGTAAAGGGGTCATCATGTAGGTGTCATGACAAAAAGCTCCCAACCCTCACTGTAGAGTGGTCAGGTAGGTGTCACGACAAAAAGCACCCAGTCGACACTGTAAAGTGGGCATATAGGTGTCATGACAAAAGCTCTCAGTCCACACTGTAAAGTGGTCATGTAGGTGTGACAATAATACGTACCCAGTCCACATGGTAAAGTGGTCATGTAGGTGTCACAACAAAAAGTACCCAGTACACACTGTAAAGTGATCATATAGGTGTCATGACAAAAGAACTCAGTCCACACTGTAAATTGGTCATGTAGGTGTCCCAACAAAAAGCACCCAGTCCACACTGTAAACTGTTCATGTAGGCGACACGACAAAAAGCACGCAGCCCACACTGTAAAGTGATCCTATTAGGTGTAACCACAAAAATTACACAGTCCACACTGTAAAGTAGTCATGTAAGTGTAACAACAAAAAGCAAAAAGTCCTCACTGTAAAGTACTCATGTAGCTGTGACAACAATAAGTACCCAATCCACACTGTAAAGTGCTCATGTAGGTGTCACAAAAAGTACCCACTCCATACTGTAAAGTGGTCATGTAGGTGTCACAATAAAAAGTACCCAGTCCACACTGTAAAGTGCTCATGTAGCTGTGACAACAATAAGTACCCATCCACACTTTAAAGTGCTCATGTAGGTGTCACAACAAAAAGTACCCAGTCCACACTGTAAAGTGATCATGTAAGTGTCACAACAAAAAGTACCTAGTCCACACTGTAAAGTGGTGATGTAGGTGTCATGAGAAAGCACCCAGTCCATACTGTAAAGTGGTCATGTAGGTGTCACAACAAAATGTACCTAGTTCACACTGTAAAGTGGTCATGTAGCTGTCATGACAAAAAGCACCCAGTCCACACTGCAAATGGGTCATATATGTATCACAACTAAAACACCCAGTCCACACTGTAAAGTGGTCATATAGTTGTCATGACAAAAGCACTCAGTCCACACTGTAAAGTGGTCATGTAGGTGTGACAACAATAAGTACCCATTCCACACTGTAAAGTGATCATGTAGGTGTCACAACACAACGTACCCAGTCCACACTGTAAAGTGGTCATGTAGGTGTTACAATAAAATGTACCCAGTTCACACTGTAAAGTGCTGATGTAGGTGTTACAACAAAAAGTACCCATCCCACACTGCAAAGTGATCATGTGGGTGTCACAACAAAAAGTACCCAATCCACACTGTAAAGTGGTCATGTAGGTGCCACAACAAAAAGTACCCAGTCCACACTGTAAAGTGGTCATCATGTAGGTGTCATGACAAAAAGCTCCCAACCCTCACTGTAGATTGGTCAGGTAGGTGTCACGACAAAAAGCACCCAGTCCACACTGTAAAGTGAGCATATAGGTGTCATGACAAAAGCTCTCAGTCCACAGTGTAAAGTGGTCATGTAGGTGTGACAATAATAAGTGCACAGTCCACACTGTAAATTGGTCATGTAGGTGTCACAACAAAAAGTACCCAGTCCACACTGTAAAGTGGTCATTTAGGTGTCACAACAAAAAGTACCCAATCCACACTGTAAAGTGCTCATGTAGGTGTCACAACAAAAAGTACCCAGTCCATACTGTAAAGTGTTCATGTAGGTGTCATTACAAAGCACCCAGTCCATATTGTAAAGTGGTCATGTAGGTCTCACAACAAAAAGCACTCAGTCCACACTGTAAAGTGGTCATTTAGGTGTCACAACAAAAAGTACACAGTCCACACTGTAAAGTGGTCATGTAGGTGTCACGTCAAAAAGCACCCAGTCCACACAGTAATGTGGTCATGTAGGTGTCACAACAAAAACACCCAGTCCACACTGTAAAGTGGTGATGTAGGTGTCACAACAAAAAGTACCCAGCCCACACTGCAAAGTGGTCATGTGGGTGTCACGACAAAAAGCACCCAGTCCACGCTGTAAAGTGGTCATGTAGGTGTCAGGTCAGAGCACCCAGTCCATACTGTAAAGAGATCATGTAAGTGTCACAACAAAAGGTACCCAGTCCACACTGTAAAGTGGTCATGTAGGTGTCACAACAAAAAGTACCCAGTCCACACTGTAAAGTGGTCATGTAGGTGTCATGACAAAAAGTACACAGCCGTCACTGTAAAGTGGTTATATATGTGTCACGACAAAAAGCAGCAAATCCACACTGTAAAGTTGTTATATAGGTTCCATTACAACAAGTACCCAATCCACACTTTAAAGTGGTCATGTAGGTGTCACGGCAAAAAGTACCCAGTCCTCACTGTAAAGTAGTCATATAGGTATCACAACAAAAATTACCCAGCCCACACTGTAAAGTGGGCATATAGGTGTCATGACAAAAGCTCTCAGTCCACACTGTAAAGTGGTCATGTAGGTGTCACAACAAAAAGCACCCAGTCCACACTGTAAGGTGTTCATGTAGGCGTCATGACAAAGCACCCAGTTCATACTGTAAAGTGATCATGTAAGTGTCACAACAAAAAGTACCCAGTCCTCACTGTAAAGTGGTCATGTAGGTCTCACAACAAAAAGCACCCAGTCCACACTGTAAAGTGGTCAAATAGGTGTCAAAACAAAAAGCACCCAGTCCACACTGTAAAGTAGTCATGTAGCTGTGACAGCAATAAGTACCCAGTCCACACTGTAAAGTGGTCATTTAGGTGTCACAACAAAGAGTACACAGTCCACACTGTAAAGTGGTCATTTAGGTGTCACAACAAAGAGTACACAGTCCACACTGTAAAGTGGTCATGTAGGTGTCATGTCAAAAAGCACCCAGTCCACCCAGTAAAGTGTTCATGTAGGTGTCCCAACAAAAAGTACCCAGTCCACACTGTAAAGTGATCATGTAGCTGTCATGACAAAAAACACCCAGTCCACACTGTAAAGTAGTCATATAGGTGTCATGACAAAAGCACTCAGTCCACACTGTAAAGTTGTCATGTAGGTGTGACAACAATAAATACCCAATCCACACTGTAAAGTGGTCATGTAAGGATCACAACACAAAGTACTAAGTCCACACTGTAAAGTAGTCATGTAGGTGGTACAATAAAAAGTACCCAGTCCACACTGTAAGGTTCTGATGTAGGTGTCACAACAAATGTACCCAGCCCACACTGCAAAGTCATCATGTGGGTGTCACGACAAAAAGCACCCAGTCCACACTGTAAAGTGGTCATGTAGGTGTCATAACAAAAAGTACCCTGCCCACACTGTAAAGTGGTCATGTAGGTGCCACAACAATAAGTACCCAGTCCACACTGTAAAGTGGTCATCATGTAAGTGTCACGACTAAAAGCTCCCAATCCTCACTGTAGAGTGGTCATGTAGGTGTCACAACAAAAAGTACCCAGTCCACACTGTAAAGTGTTCATGTAGGTGTCGCAAAAAAAATTACACAATCCATACTGTAAAGTGGTCAAGTAAGTGTCACTACAATAATCACTCAGTCCACACTGTAGAGTAGTCATGAAGGCGTCATGACAAAAAGAACCCAGCCCACACTGTAAAGTGGTCATGTAGGTGTCACAACAAAAAGTACCTAGTCCACACTGTATTGGTCATGTAGGTGTCATGACAAAACGTACCCAGTCCACATTGTAAAGTGGTAATATAGGTGTCATGACAAAAATCACCCAGTCCACACTGTAAAATGGTCATGTTGGTGTCACAACAAAAAGTACCCAGTCCATACTGTAAAGCGGTCATGTAGGTGTCACAACAACAATTACCCATTCCACACTGTAAAAGTGGTCATGTAGATGTCATGACAAAAAGTACCCAGTCCACACTGTAAAGTGGTCATGTAGGTGTCATGACAAAAAGTACACAGCCCTCACTGTAAATTGGTCATATATGGGTCATGTAGGTGTCACGGCAAAAAGCACCCAGTCCTCACTGTAAAGTAGTCATGTAGGTGTGACGAAAACAACGCACCCAGTCCACACTGTAAAGTGGTCATGTAGGTGTCATGTCAAAGCAACCTGTCCATACTGTAAAGAGATCATGTAAGTGTTACAACAAAAGGTACCCAGTCCACACTGTAAAGTGGTCATGCATGTCTCACAACAAAAACACCCAGTCCACGCTGTAAAGTGGTCATTTAGGTGTCACAACAAAAAGTACCCAGTCCACATGGTAAAGTGGTCATGTAGGTGTCACAACAAAAAGTACCCAATACACACTGTAAAGTGATCATATAGGTGTCATGACAAAAGCACTCAGTCCACACTGTCAAGTGGTCATTTAGGTGTCACAACAAAAAGTACACAGCCACACTGTAAAATGGTCATGTAGGTGTCTTGACAAAGCACCCAGTCCAAACTGTAAAATAGTCATGTAAGTGTCACAACAAAAAGCACAAAGTCCTCACTGTAAGGTCGTCAAATAGGTCTCAAAACAAAAAGCACCCAGTCCAAACTGTAAAGTGGTCATTTAGGTGTCACAACAAAACGTACACAGTCCACACTGTAAAGTGTTCATGTAGGTGCCATGACAAAGCACCCAGTCCATACTGTAAAGTGATCATGTAAGTGTCACAACAAAAAGTACCCAGTCCTTTCTGTAAAGTGGTCATGTAGGTCTCACAACAAAAAGCACCCAGTCCACACTGTAAAGTGGTCATTCAGGTGTCACAACAAAAAGTACACAGTCCACACTGTAAAGTGGTCCAGTAGGTGTCGCGTCAAAAAGCACCCAGTCCACACAGTAAAGTGGTCATGTAGGTGTCACAACAAAAAGTACCTAGTCCACACTGTAAAGTGGTCATGTAGCTGTCATGACAAAAAGCACCCAGTCCACATTGTAAAGGGGTCATATAGGTATCACAACAAAAACACCCAGTCCACACTGTAAAGTGGTCATATAGGTGTCACGACAAAGGCACTCAGTCCACACTGTAAAGTGGTGATGTAGGTGTCACAACAAATATACCCAGCCCACACTGCAAAGTGATCATGTGGGTCTCACGACAAAAAGCACCCAGTCCACACTGTAAAGTGGTCATGTAGGTGCCACAACAAAAAGTACACAGTCCACACCATCAAATGTACCCAGTCCATACCATCAAATGTACCACACCGTACTATCAATTCTACCTACCATCGAAATGTACCCCACCATACGATCAACCCTACCTACCATCAAATGTACCACACCAAACCATCAACCCTACCTACCATCAACCCTACCTACCATAAAATGTACCACACCATACCATCAACCCTATCTACTTTCAAATGTACCACACCATACCATCAACCCTATCTACCATCAATGTACTAGACCATATCATCAACCCTACCTACCATATAATATGCCACACCATACCGTCAACCCTACCTACCATCAAATGTACCACACCATACCATCAAATGTACCACAGCGTACCATCAACCCTACCTACCATCAAATGTACCACACCATACCATCAAATGTACCACACCGTACCATCAACCCTACCTACCATCAAATGTACAACACCAAACAATCAACCCTCCCTAAGATCAAATGTACCACACCGTACCATCAACACTAGCTACCATCAAATATACCACACCAAACCATCAACCCTTCCTACCATCAAATGAACCAGTCAAAACCATCAACCATACGTACCATCAAATGTACCACACCATCAACCCTACCTACCATCAAATGTACCACACGATATCATCAAATGTACCACACCATAACATCAACCCTACCTACCATCAAATGTACCATACCATCAAATGTACCACACCATACCAGCAAGTCTACCTACCATCATTGTACCACACCATACGATCAACCCTATCTACCATAAAATGTAACACACCATACATTAAATGTACCAGAACTTACCGTCAACCTTACCTACCATCAAATGTACCACACCATACCATCAAAGGTACCACAGCGTACCATCAACCCTACCTACCATGAAATGTACCACACCATACCATCAAATGTCCCACACCGTACCATCAACCCTACCAACCATCAAATGTGCCACATCATACCATCAACCCTACCTACCATCAAATGTACCATACCATACCATCAACCCTACCTACAATCAAATGTACCACACCATACCATCAACCCTACCTACCATCAAATGTACCAGACCATACCATCAACCCTACTTACCGTCAAATGTACCACACCATACAATCAACCCTACCTACCACCAAATGTACCACACCATACCATCAACCCTACCTACCATCAAATGTTCAACACCGTACCATCAACCCTACCTACCACTAAATTACCACACCATACCATCAACCCGACCTACCATAAAATGTACCACACCGTACCATCAACCCTACCTACTATCAAATGTACCACACCGTACCATCAACCCTACCTACCACAAATTTACCACACCATACCATCAAATGTACCACACCGTACCATCAACCCTACCTACCATCAAATGTACCGCACTGTACTATCAACCCTACCTACCATCAAATGTACCACACCATACCATCAACCCTACCTACCATCAAATGTACCGCACTGTACTATCAACCCTACCTACCGTCAAATGTACCACACCATACAATCAACCCTACCTACCACCAAATGTACCACACCATACCATCAACCCTAGCTACCATCAAATGTACAACACCGTACCATCAATCCTACCTACCATCAAATATTCCACACCGTACCATCAACCCTACCTACCACTAAATTACCACACCATACCATCAACCCAACCTACCATCAAATGTACCACACCGTACCATCAACCCTACCTACTATCAAATGTACCACACCGTACCATCAACCCTACCTACCAGCAAATTTACCAGACCATACCATCAACCCTACCTACCATCAAATGTACCACACTGTACCATCAACCCTACCTACCATCAAATGTACCAGACCATACCATCATTCCTACTTACCATCAAATGTACCAGACCATACCATCAACCCTACCTACCATCAAATGTACAACACCGTACCATCAACCCTACCTACCATCAAATGTACCACACCGTACCATCAATCCTACCTACCATCAAATGTACTACACCGTACCATTAACCCTACCTACCATCAAATGTACCACACCGTACCACCAACCATACCTACCATCAAATGTACCACACCATACAATCAACCCTACCTACCATCAAATGTACCACACCATACCATCAACCCTACCTACCATTAAATGTACCACACCATGCCATCAACCCAACCTACCATCAAATGTACCACACCTTACCATCAACCCTACCTACCACCAAATTTACCACACCTACCATCAACCCTACCTTCAAATGTACCACACCATACAATCAACCCTACCTACCATCAATGTACCCCACCATACGATCAACCCTACCTACCATCAAATGTACCACACCATACCATCAAAGGTACCACAGCGTACCATCAACCCTACCTGCCAGCAAATGTACCACACCATACCATCAAATGTCCCACACCGTACCATCAACCCTACCTACCATCAAATGTGCCACACCATACCATCAACCCTACCTACCATCAAATTTACCACACCATACCATCAACCCTACCTACAATCAAATGTACCACACCATACCATCAACCCTACCTACCATCAAATGTACCAGACCATACCATCAACCCTACTTACCGTCAAATGTACCACACCATACAATCAACCCTACCTACCACCAAATGTACCACACCATACCATCAACCCTACCTACCATCAAATGTACAACACCGTACCATCACCCCTACCTACCATCAATCCTACCTACCATCAAATGTTCCACACCGTACCATCAACCCTACCTACCACTAAATTCCCGCACCATACCATCAACCCTACCTAATATCAAATGTACCACACCGTACCATCAACCCTACCTACTATCAAATGTACCACACCGTACCATCAACCCTACCTACCAGCAAATGTATTACACCGTACCATTAACCCTACCTACCATCAAATGTACCACACCGTACCATCAACCGTACCTACCATCAAATGTACCACACCATACAATCAACGGTACCTACCATCAAATGTACCACACCATACAATCAACCCTACCTACCATTAAATGTACCACACCATACCATCAACCCAAGCTACCATCAAATGTACCACACCTTACCATTAACCCTACCTACTATCAAATATACCACACCTTACCATCAACCCTACCTACCAACAAATTTACCACACCATATCATCAACCCTACCATCAAATGACCCACACCGTACCATCAACCCTACCTACCATCAAATGAACCACACCATACCATCAACCCTACCTACCTTCAAATGTACCACACCATACCATCAAATGAACCCCACCGTACCATCAACCCTACCTACCATCAAATGTACCACCCCAAACCATGAACCCTACCTACCATCAAATGTACCACACCGTACCATCAACCCTACCTACTATCAAATGTACCACACCGTACCATCAACCCTACATACCATCAAATGTACCACACCGTACCATAAACCATACCTACCATCAAATGTACCACAACATACCATCAACCCTATTTACCATCAAATCTACTACACCGTAGCATCAAACGTACCACACCATACCATCTACCTTACCTACCATCAAATGTACCACACCATACCATCAAATGTACCACACCGTACCATCAACGCTACCTACCATAAAATGTACCACACTGTCCCATCAACCCTACCTACCATCAAATGTACCACACCATACCATCAACCCTACATAGCATCAAATATACCACACCGTACCATCAACCCTACCTACTATCAAATGTACCACACCATCCCATCAACCCTACCTACCATCAAATGTACCACACCTTACCATCAAATGTACCACACCATTCCTTCAACCCTACCTACCATCAAATGTACTACACCATACCATCAACCCTACCTACCATCAAATGTACCACACCGTACCATCAAACCTACCTACCATCAGATATACCATAACATCAACCCTACCTACTATCAAATGTACCACACCGTACCATCAACCCTACCTACTATCAAATGTACCACACTGTACCATCAACCCTACATACCATCAAATGTACCACACAGTACCATAAACCATACCTACCATCAAATGTACCACAACATACCATCAACCCTATTTACCATCAAATCTACTACACCGTAGCATCAAACGTACCACACCATACCATCTACCTTACCTACCATCAAATGTACCACACCATACCATCAAATGTACCACACCATACCATCAAATGTACCACACCGTACCATCAACCTTACCTACCATCAAATGTACCACACCATACCATCAACCTTACCTACCATCAAATGTACCACGCCAAACCATCAAATGTACCACACAAATTCCTTCAACCCTACCTACCATCAAATGTACTACACCATGCCATCAACCCTACCTACCATCAAATGTACCACACCGTACCATCAAACCTACCTACCATCAGATATACCATACCATCAACCCTACCTACTATCAAATGTACCACACCGTACCATCAACCCTACCTACCATCAAATGTACCACACTGTACCATCAAGCCTACCTACCATCAGATATACCATACCATCAATCCTACCTACTATCAAATGTACCACACCGTACCATCAACCCTACCTACGATCAAATGTACCACACCGTACCATCAACCCTACCTACCATCAAATGTACCACACTGTACCCTCAACCCTACCTACTATCAAATGTACCGCACCATACCATCAACCCTACCTACCATCAAATGTACCACACCATACCATCAACCCTACCTACCATCAAATGTACTATACCATCCACCCTACCTACCATCAAATATACCACACCATACCATCAAATGTACCACACCATACCATCAACCCTACCTACCATCAAATGTACCACACCATACCATCAACCCTACCTACCATCAAATGTACCACACAGTACCATCAACCCTACCTACCATCAAATGTACCACACCGTACCATCAACCCTCCCTACCATCAAATGTACCACACCAAACCACCAACCCTACCTACCATCATATGTACCACACCATACCATCAACCCTACCTACCATCAAATGTACCACACCATAACATCAACCCTACCTACCATCAAATGTACCACACCATACCATCAACCCTATTTACCATCAAATCTACCACACCATAGCATCAAACGTACCACACCATACCCTCTACCTTACCTACCATCAAATGTACCACACCATACCATCAAATGTACCACACCATACTATCAACCTTATCTACCATTAAATGTACCACGCCAAACCATCAAATGTTCCACACCGTACCATCAACCCTACCAACCATCAAATGTACCACACTGTCTCATCAACCCTACCTTCTATCAAATGTACCACACCATACCATCAACCCTAACTACCATCAAATGTACCACACCATACCATCAACCCTACATACCATCAAATGTACCACACCGTACCATCAACCCTACCTACTATCAAATGTACCACACCATACCATCAACCCTACCTACCATCAAATGTACCACACCTTACCATCAAATGTACCACACCATTCCTTCAACCCTACCTACCATCAAATGTACCACACCATACCATCAACCCTACCTACCATCAAATGTACCACACCGTACCATCAACCCTACCTACCATCAAATGTACCACACCATACCATCAAATGTACCACACCGTACCATCAACCTTACCTACCATCAAATGTACCACACCATACCATCAACCTTACCTACCATCAAATGTACCACGCCAAACCATCAAATGTACCACATAAATTCCTTCAACCCTACCTACCATCAAATGTACTACACCATACCATCAACCCTACCTACCATCAAATGTACCACACCGTACCATCAAACCTACCTACCATCAGATATACCATACCATCAATCCTACCTACTATCAAGTGTACCACACCGTACCATCAACCCTACCTACGATCAAATGTACCACACCGTACCATCAACCCTACCTACCATCAAATGTACCACACCATACCATCAAATGTACCACACCGTTCCATCAACCCTACCTACCATCAAATGTACCACACTGTACCCTCAACCCTACCTACCATCAAATGTACCACACCATACCATCAACCCTACCTACCATCAAATGTACTATACCATCCACCCTACCTACCATCAAATATACCACACCATACCATCAAATGTACCACACCATACCATCAACCCTACCTACCATCAAATGTACCACACCATACCATCAACCCTACCTACCATCAAATGTACCACACAGTACCATCAACCCTACCTACCATCAAATGTACCACACAGTACCATCAACCCTCTCTACCATCAAATGTACCACACCAAACCATCAACCCTACCTACCATCATATGTACCACACCATACCATCAACCCTACCTACCATCAAATGTACCACACCATACCATCAACCCTACCTACCATCAAATGTACCACACCATACCATCAACCCTATTTACCATCAAATCTACCAAACCATAGCATCAAACGTACCACACCATACCCTCTACCTTACCTACCATCAAATGTACCACACCATACCATCAACCTTATCTACCATTAAATGTACCACGCCAAACCATCAAATGTTCCACACCGTACCATCAACCCTACCAACCATCAAATGTACCACACTGTCTCATCAACCCTACCTTCTATCAAATGTACCACACCATACCATCAACCCTACCTACCATCAAATGTACCACACCATACCATCAACCCTACCTACCATCAAATGTACCACACCATACCATCAACCCTACATACCATCAAATGTACCACACCGTACCATCAACCCTACCTACTATCAAATGTACCACACCATACCATCAACCCTACCTACCATCAAATGTACCACACCTTACCATCAAATGTACCACACCATTCCTTCAACCCTACCTACCATCAAATGTACCACACCATACCATCAACCCTACCTACCATCAAATGTACCACACCGTACCATCAACCCTACCTACCATCAAATGTACCACACCGTACCATCAAACCTACCTAGCATCAGATATACCATACCATCAACCCTACTATCAAATGTACCGCACCGTACCATCAACCCTACCTACCATCAAATGTACCACACCGTACCATCAAGCCTACCTACCATCAGATATACCATACCATCAACCCTACCTACTATCAAATGTACCACACCGTACCATCAACCCTACCTACTATCAAATGTACCACACCGTACCATCACCCCTACCTACCATCAAATGTACCACACCGTACCATCAACCCTACCTACCATCAAATGTACCACACTGTACCATCAACCCTACCTATCAAATGTACCACACCATACCATCAACCCTACCTACCATCAAATGTACCACACCATACCATCAACCCTACCTACCATCAAATCTACCTACCATCAGATATACCATACCATCAACCCTACCTACTATCAAATGTACCACACCGTACCATCAACCTTACCTACCATCAAATGTACCACACCATACCATCAAATGTACCACACCGTTCCATCAACCCTACCTACCATCAAATGTACCACACCATACCATCAACCCTATCCACAAAACTATACCATATCAATTATAAGTTATATCCAAATATTTCCTTCAAAAGCCTAATTCAGCCCTCTCAGCCAGACAACAACCAACAACCAACCTACTCCAATTATTGGTCTGTGTTACACCTGTTACATTACACACTTTATTACATATTACTCTCTCTATCTCTCTCTCACACTCTCCCTGTCTCCCTCTCCTCTCTTTCACACACAGATGTGTGTATGTTCATCTATCTATTTATATGCATATATGTATATATATATAAATATTCATAAATCTATTTATTTATACATACATACATATATGTATGCATATTTATATATATATATATATGTGTGTGTGTATGTGTGTATGTGTGTGTGCATGTATATATATATATATATATATATATATGTGTGTGTGTGTGTGTGTGTGAGTGTGTATGTGTGTTTGACGAATGCAAGAAATTTTTCCAGGAAAGTTAACCAGGGATCTTTAAAAATGTTCCCATCGAAGTTAACAAAGAACTTACTATATCTACCAAACCAAATTCTAAAATTAATACATTAAATTAAATTAAATTGTTTAGAACTACAAGTCAACACATTCTTTTCCTTTTTTTATATATATATGTATGTATATATATATATATATATATATATATATATATATATATATATATATATATATATATATATATATATATATATATATATATGTATGTATGTGTGTGTATATATACATACACACTTACACATACATAGAGATGGCACAACTTTATGGATAGAACTGGTCATTCTGTATGGTCAACCTCGATGTAATATTATGGAGAGCACTCGACGTATTGCAACTCACCCGTCTTCGTTTGTGTTGTTGGTGGTGCGAGTATGGAGTTAATTATTATAAAATAAATGTAGGGTGTGTCGATCTGGGACATTGAAATTGCTCTGTAATGTATGTATGAAGAGATAACTGCTAAGAAACCTTCTACTCCTTAGTTAATGGGATCAAGTGAGTGATAGAGGGACAAACAGACGTGAGAGACAATGAAGACAGAATGGACAACAATAAATGAAGAAAATACAGAAATAGAAAGAGAGAATGGGAAACTGCGAAAGATAAAATATAAAAATAAAGGAGATGTGACATCAGAATGAGTATCTTCCCCCTCCAACTAACTTACCACCCAACTTTGGAGAAGACAAGATGGAGAAGACATTGCCCTGAAAGACGATGTATTTATAAGTCCTCTTATCTCTAACACTCGTTTGAGAAACCATTTGGAGTGGGGAACCCTTGTTCCAGTCCTACATATAAAGGAGCCATAATTCCTGGTGAAGTTATAGGGGTGCCCTTATGACACATAGAGGTACCATAATGGCACATAGGGGTGCCATTATGACACATAGGGGTGCCATTATGACACATAGGGGTGCCATTATTACACATAGGGGTGCCATTATGGCACAGGGGTGCCATTATGACACATAGGGGTGCCTTTATGGCACATAGGGGTACCATAATGGCACATGGTGAAGTGATAGAGGTGCCATATAATGGCACATCTTAAAGCTAGTAGAGCCGATATGTCTCCAGGTCTAAACACAGGTAATTTCTTCCAGAGAGAGAAAGAACCAGCCCAGTACTGGTATTTTATTTTCTGACCCTAAAATGATGAAAGGTAAAGTTTATCTCAGCCAGATTTCAATTCAGAACCATAACCCTAACATAGAAATGGAAAAAATACCAACCCACTGTCTTAGTGGAGGAGTGTAGCCAAGTGGTAAGGGTGTTGTACTTACGATCATAATGTCGTGGGTTTGATTCCTGGGTTGGGTTGTGTGTTGTGTTCTTGAGCAAAACACTTCATTTCATATTGCCCCAGTATACTCAGCTGAAAATGTGTACCAGCAATAGGTGGGGGTTTAACCATGTGATGGACTGGCGTCCTGTCCAGGTGAGAGTCTTGTACTTTCAGTCGCTTCACTCCACGAAACCAGGATAAACACTGGTCTAATGAGCCGCTGGACTTTAGACTTTGCCTTAACAACTCTTACTTAACCCTTTAACATTTACATTACTCTATATATATATATACTATTGTATTTTTGTGGTAAAGGCTTTATCTTACATAATTATCTCATAATATTAGGGCGGTGGATTGGCAGAGGGTCGGACGCCATGCTTTCCAGCATAGTTACGTCCCTTTACGATCTGAGTTCAAATCCCGCCGAGGTTGACTTTGCCTTTCATCCTTACGGGGTCGATAAAATAAAGTACCAGTAATGCACTGGGTAATTGCTGGCCTTGTGCCTAAAGTAGAAACAATTATCTCATATAATATTTAAACTACGAGATTTTGATAGGATTGATTTTGACAACAATACCTTCATGTAAATATTAATGGCCAGTTACAGCTGGTTTGAACAGAAAGAAGTGAAATAATTCTGGCTGGTTAAAATGCTAAAGGGTTAACTTAAGGTCCCATAACTCCAGAGGGAGTCTTAGGGGTGCCATATTGACATACAGTGTTTCTTGGACATATTAAACCTGGCATAAACCATCTCCTCTCCAGGTTTGAGTACAGCAGATTTCTTCCAGAGAAAGATAGAGAGAGAGAGAGAGGGGGGCAGCGAGAAAGGAAGTGAGAGATATAGAAGAAGAATCAACTCCAGTACTTGACTGGTACTTATATATATATATATATATATATATAGAGAGAGAGAGAGAGAGAGAGAGAGAGAGAGAGAGAAAGAGAAAAGGTGAAGTTGGAAATATCACGGAAAATATATTTTAGGGTCTGTTTTTCTTTTTTTTCCTTTCTTTGATTTGAAAAGTGACATTATAGAAAAAATGAAAGGGACAATTCTTTTTAAAAAGAGTTTTATCATGTATATAAAATATATAATGTATTACCGGTTTCGATGTATTATTAAAATTAATCTGAGTTTAAATCCCGCCGAGGTTAACTTTGCCTTACATCCTTACGGGGTCGATAAAATAAAGTACCAGTAATGTACTGGGTAATTGCTGGCCTTGTGCCAAAAGTAGAAACAATTATTAAAATTAATCTCATCAAATGTTGAGTATTATAATTACAAAGAATTAATAAGAATTAAAAACTAAAAATTAAAGATTTAAAATTAAGTGTTGGAGTAAGTTTAAATCTTTAATTTTTAGTTTATAATTCTTATTAATTCATAATATTATGAGTTGGTAGATCTAGTAAGTTCTTTGTTAACTTCAGTGGGAAGATTTTTAAAGATTCCTGGTTAACTTTCTGGCATTCGTCGGTGGCGATTGTCAAACTGAGATCAGGTTATGTGGGAGTGAAGGAGTGTAGATGAAGATTTAAAGGAATTAAAGCATATATATATATATATATATATCATCATCATCATCCTCGTTTAATGTCCATCTTCCACGCTAGCATGGGTTAGACGGGAGTTGTCCCACTTGAGGCAAGGTTGGTCGGGTGACCGTGTCTCGCTCATATAGGACTATCTGGCAGGTTTTCCACGACTGGATGCCCTTCCTAACACCAACCACATTTACAGTGTGGAACTGGGAACTTTTTACCGTGTTACCTACACGACCACATTACAGCGTGGACTGTGTGTTTTTTTTTCTCGTGACACCTACACGATCTCGATCTCATCTCATTTATTTGGACTGGATGCTGTGGTACCAACTTTACAGAGAGAGGGTGGTGTTGGTGGGAGTGGGAGGATAGGGTAGGGGTAGTGGATTGGGGTGTATATTTGGTTAAGAGGTGCCTACTGAGTGTAGGTTTCGCTTTGTACATAGGCAAGGCAGGTCTTCTGTATTACAGCGTAGCGCCAAAGATCTCGGTCCAGTGACATTGTCTTGGAGAGGTGTAAATGTGTAAGGTCGGAATTTATCAGATCGTCCCAGGTTTTTCTGGGTCTACCTACTCCGTAACTACCATCTATTTTGATCGCCCAGCACTTTTTTATACAGCTGTCGTCTTTCATGCGCATCAAGTGACCATACCAACGTAGTCTTCTCTCGAGTAAACAGCATCTGATCCCTCTTATTCCTAATTTCTCACTTTGCCGTTCACGTATATTACTATTACACATCCAACGGAGCATGCATGCTTCGTTCCTTTCCAGTCTGCGCAGGTCCTCTGCACGTATTGCCCATGTTTCACTGCCATGTAGCATTGCTGTTCGTATACAGGCATCATACAATCTGCCTTTCATTTTTAGAGAGAAACCTTTTGTGGCCAACAGTGGTATAAGCTCTCTGAAATTTTTCCATCCCGTTCTGACTCTGGCTACTGTACTTTCAGAACACCCTCCACCACTGCTGATTTCGTCACCCAGGTAACGGAAAGTGTCCACTATTTCCATAGAACCATCTGGGCAATAGAAGGGGCTAGTATCCTGAGGACACTTGCTACTTATTGCACCTGAGCATCGGCCACATATTAAGTCTACTTTCTTAGATAGTTTACCTGTGATCATAGTTTGCATTTAGGACATAAAATGGAATTTCTGCCTACTCCTTTCCTATACACTGAGCATGGCCATTTCCCTGAGGGGAACAGTGCCCTATTTTCCTTTCTACAAACTAGAACTTTAGTCTTAGACAAGTTAACTTTAAGGCCTTTTGATTCTAGGCCATGCTTCCATGTTTGGAATTTCTTTTCTAGTTCAGCCAATGATTCAGCTATGAGCGTTAGATCATCTGTGTATAGGAGTTCCCATGGGCAGCCGGTCTTGAATTCCTCTGTTATAGCATGAAGGGAAAGAATAAATAGGAGGGGGATAAGGACAGAGCCTTGATGAACACCAACTTTTACACTAAATTCTTCACACTATTCATTGTTAATTCTAACCTTACTGACTGTTTCTTTATACATAGCTTGTATAGCTCTCACAAGCCATTCATCTACACCTAGTTTTCTAAGAGCCCACCAGATAATGGAGCGGGGGACTCTGTCAAAAGCTTTCTCCGGGTCTACAAAGGCTAATTAGGTACTTCTCTCGTAGTTGTCGTACAAGGAAAAGAGCGTCTGTGGTACTTTTACCTGACACAAACCCAAAACTGTATTTCATCTAGATCAATTCGCTCTTTGATTAGTTGCGCTATAACTCTTTCTGTGACCTTCATGACCTGGTCAATTAATTTAATGCCTCTATAGCTTCCCCTATCTAGAGCATTCTCTTTACTCTTGTAGCAGTTAATGAAGATGCTGCTACACCAATCTTTTGGTATGACCCCATTCTGTATTACTTGGTTAACTATACGGGTGACCATAGTATGTCCCACTATTCCAGATGCCTTCAACATCTCAGCAACTATCTCCGAAGGCCCAGCTGCCTTGCCTGTCTTCATATCTTTGATTGCCTTACTTATTATACTACCTTTAACTTGCACAGCTGGTCCTTCTATTGGATCGATTTGGGGCACACTATCTTTTTCCCATTTATTCTCCTCATTTAGTAGCCTCTTGTAGTGACACTTCCAGGCTATCTTCTTATTAGTATCAGTGAGGGCAAGTACACCATTATCATTACGGACTCATTTCTCCCCGACAATATCACGATTTTCCTTGACACATTGTCTAGCAATCCTGAATACCTCACGTTTTTGTCCTCACATTGTAGAACATGCTTGAACTTTCTATCGTCTGCTTCCCTTTTTGCAAGGTACACTTGTCTCTTAGCCACTTGATAGTGCTCTCTACTTCCCCCATCCTGCCATACTTTCCAAGCCTGCTTTTTGGCCTTGATTGTCTTCTCCACTTTACAGTTCCACCACCAAGTTACTCTCCTCCTGCCAATAGGTCTGCTCCAGCCATACATTTCATCCGTTGCTTTTAGCAGGTTCACTTTCAAGAATTCCCACTGTTCCTCTATATCGCACGTCTCTAATTTCTCTTCCTTATTGTCAAAGGTATCAAGTATTAAGCTTTTAAATTTGTCACTGGCTATGGGGTCCTTCAACTTTCATATTCTTCTCCTGAAGGTAGGCCTCCTCTGTCGTCGAGTACGTCTATTCCTGACTATGGGGTCACTAACTACTAGGCTATGTTGGGAGGTACATTCTTCACGGGGAGGGATTTAGTGTTTACAATAGATACTTTGTCCCGTCTTCTAGTAAGGATATAATCTATTTGGCTGGCGTGTTCCCCTGATCTATAGGTGATCAAGTGGTTTTCTCGTTTTTTGAAGTTTGTGTTACAGATAGTTAGGTTATAGCGTCACAGAATTCCAGGATTCTGAAGCCATCCTCATTTCTATTTCCAACCCCATAGCCTCCATGGATTCCATCATAGCCATCACTATGTTGTCCAACGTGACCGTTTAGATCGCCAACAATAATTAAGTAGTCGCTGTCGGTTATTTGGGAGGTAGTGTGCATTAGCGTCTCATAGAACCTGTCCTTTATAACGTCAGGTAAACCAGATTGGGGCAGAAGCGGATATTATTGTCACAGTAGTTCTATTTAGAACTAGTCTTATTTTAATTATTCTGTCATGCACTCTATTTACATCAATTACCTTATCTACCCATTTTTCAGCTAACATAATTCCTACACCACCCAGTCCGTTGTCATTTCCCACCCAGAAAAGTTTATAGCATCGTTTTTTACCCACGATGAATCTGGCAGACGCACCTCTCCACCTAGTCTCTTGAATACAAGAAACATCAACATCCTTACGTTCAAGCATCTATATATATATATATATATATATATATATATATATATATATAAGGAGTGGCACTCCAATTTGAACTTGTTTATAGAATTCTTTCTGCCTTTGTCACTCTAAATATAAATTATACCCTTAAAGAATTAGCTTTTAATGAATTCCCTTTTCTTTCAACCAATGACCTCCACCAATCCCACTCCCCACCCTCTCCTACCACCTGAAAAGATATAAATACCACAACATTTATTTTGGACAGCCAGATTCCTGATGATTTCTAAAGAATGAAACAGTTCTAGTCCTGTAGAATCTCATCTATATTAAAACTTTTATACTCTGCTAAGTATTGAGTACCTTACTTACTGTGGTTACCTCCGACTCAACCCGGAATAAATTACCTATATATATATATATATTAGCCCTCTCCTATTCATCATTGTCCTGCAGGCAATAACGGTGGAGATGACCTTGGTCAGTATGTAGGAAAGGTGTAGGTAGGAACTCCATTCTCTGCCCCAAATGCAAACAATGGGTACACAAGAGATGTAGCGGGATCTCAGGAAGCTTAACTAAGAATGTAGGCTTCACATGTAGCAGCTGTGCTGGGACAGCAAGCAGCAAACAGCCACAGGAAACAAGTACCACCAATCTCTGGGAGGGCTCTGTAGAAACAGTAGACAGCTTCTGCTACCTAGGTGACCGAATTAGCAGCGGAGGTGGGTGTTCGGAAAGTACAATAACTAGGGTAAGAACGGGATGAAGTTCAGGGAGCTACTGCCACTGCTAGCTGCAAAAGGCTTCTCCCCCAGAATGAAAGGCAGACTGTATGATGCGTGTATACGAGCAATGTTACATGGTAGTGAGACCTGGGCGCTGTCTGTGGAAGATTTGCGTAGATTAGAAAGAAACGAAGCTTGCATGTTCCGATGGATGTGTAATAGTAATATACGCGAATGGCAAAGTATAAACGAATTGAGCGAGAGAGACTGAGCATAAGAGGAATCAAATGTTGTGTGCAGGAGAGGAGGTTGCGTTGGTATGGACATGTGATGCGTATGAAGGATGACAGCTGCATAAAAAGGTGCAGAGCACTAGAAGTCAATGGAAACCGCGGAGTGGGGAGACCCAAGAAGACCTGGGATGAGGTGATAAAAGCCGACCTTACCCAATTACACCTCTCAAGGGCGATGACACATGACCGTGACCTCTGGTGTCACGCAGTAATACAGAATACCCGACCCCCCACGGGTACAAGCCGAAGCTGAAGCATATAGACAATATGCCCCCACACCCTCCCACTGCAAAGTGGTCGTGGAGGTGCCACAGCAAAAAAGCACCCAGCCCACACTGTAAAGTGGACATGTAGGCGCCACGGCAAAAAAGCACCCAGCACTCACTGTAAATGAGGTTGGTGTTAGGAAGGGCATCCATCTGTAGAAATCAAGCCAGAATCAGTTCCCATATGAGCAAGACAAGGTCAACCGACCGGACACTGCCCACAACAGGACAACCCGTCTAACCCATGCTAGCATGGAAGAACGGACGTATAACAGTGATGATGATGATGATCATCATCATATATAAATATATATACAGAAAATAATGAATGGTAACAGCAAGATAACTGATTGGGAGTGGCGTTGGGTTGTATAACTGATTGGGAGTGGCGTTGGGTTGTTTAAGAAGGGGGCTGCAAAAGTGCCCTCCTGCTAGTTCCATTTCAATAAATGGCCTTTGATGAACATAATGGCAGGATGTTTTTCAAATTCTTTTCTTATAGCTGAATCAGCTATCTTAAATAAATATATATATATTTCTTCTGTTTCTTATTTTCTTTATATATATATATATATATATATATATATATATATATATATATATATATATATATATATATATATATATATATATATATATATATATATACATATCATCATCATTGTTTAATATGCTAGTATGGAGAGATAGAAAGAGAGGACCTAAGAAAGAGATCTCTCTATATCTCATATATGTAGGAGGTGAGTTTTATTGTACCACAATAAAGCAATGCAAATATCGGATAAGTAGCACTCTACAGTTTGTAGGACTGGAGTATAAATAATATAAGATCAAAAGATGGTTAAAAGAGTTCCAAGTATTTTATTATGCGCATTTCAAAAACAAATATCATCATGAGATGATATCTGCGTTTTCATCAGATAAAATAGGGATACATGATATGAAGCTTAAAAACACTTGTGAATAGTGAAGTTTTAAATCAACATATGTTGATACATATCATGTATCCCTATTTTATCTGATGAAAACGCAGATATCATCACACGATGATATTTGTTTTTGAAATGCGCATAATAAAATACTTGGAACTCTTTTAACCATCTTTTGATCTTATATTATATCTATCTATCTATCTATCTATCTATCTATCTATCTATCTATATATATATATATATATATATATATATATATATATATATATATATATATAAATATACAAACATATATATATACGTTTAAATAGATTCGATTTTAACAAGCTTCCAATTATACACACACACAAACACACACACACACACACACACACACATATATATATATATATATGTGGAGAGATGGAGAGAGTAGAAAGAGATATAGAGGAAGAAACAACCCAGTACTTGACTGGTACTTTTTTATCGACCTCGAAAGGATGAATGGCAAAGGTGGGATTTGAGAGAAGAATGCCAAAACAAATACCACAAATATTCTGAAGTTTTGATGACTGCCAATTCGCTACCTTATAAAAGTGATACCAACACATAAATATAGAAAACTATAACAATAAAAAACAAGAAAACTTCTGTCGTGTCCACTTACTTGGTTGTTGGTTGCGATGGTGCTCCCATTTACCTGTGGGGCCATGGTCATAACTTCAGATGTGACATTGACCTGTGGGTCCATGGTTACATTTTCAGATGTGACATTGACCTGTGGGTCCATGGTTACATTTTCAGATGTGACATTGATAGTGGTGTCATTACCAGCAGAAACAGCTATGTCAACATTCAGCGCTGCCCACAGGATTAGGCCAATAACTACAAAACAAACTTTACAACCCATCTTGGACACTTGTCTTAGTAAGTATATTATATATGTATATATATATCTATATATACAGATATATAGATATAGATATATATAGAGAGAGAGAAATGTATGTGTGTATACGTGTGTAACAATTCAAGAAGTTTTTCTCAAAGTGCTTTTCTCTGTATATATAACTTGTGTGTGTGTTCGTATATAATAGATATATATTTACATATATATTTATCTCTCTATATATGTGTGTGTACAGTTATTACATATATAAATATATAAGTATAGTTATATAGTTATATGTTTATATAGATAGATGTGTGTGTTTCTATAATATATATAT